>JAOTQJ010160000.1:0-28327 GCA_025642045.1 Solanum sejunctum | reverse complement strand
ATAATTATACAGTTTGGCTAGGGGACCCCAAGTTTGATGCCAAGTTGAGGCAACACAAGTGCCAGGCTTTTAACAAAAATTTCTCCCTTCCACACTCTCCTTCTATTTCTTTCAAAATCATCGAACAGACTTTTTGCAACTTCATCAAATGCAACAGAACTGGTAATAGACCAAACATTACCCAGAAGATGAAAGAATATTTTGCTGGTTATAGAATGTACAATGACTGTAAAGGCTTTAGCATATACCACAAGCTTCCTGGAGGTGATAAAGAAGATGTTCGAGCAGGCGATCTTCCTGCCAACTGTTCACTTATCAGATTGCCGATCAACTTGGCCTCATATGATGGTGGTTTGTTCAATATGTTAAGCGCTGATTTTCTAGTAGAATGGAAACTGTCTGACGACTGTAACAAATGTCACTATGATGGAGGCCAATGCCAGACTGATAAAACCAACAAATTTCATTGTACATATCCAAATGAGCCACATGATCAAGGTAATCAAGAAAATAATTCACATGAACAAGGTTCAGTCACTCGCTGCACATTTCTTAGTGTCCTTTGTTGTCTTCATATCACATAACTGTAATATTTCCCTCTTTTTCCTTTAGATGCAAAAACAGCTAAAAGAAAGTTCCGACCGACTCTGGGAGCAGGTAATTAAATGCCCATTGACTGTAGTGTCCTTTCGGTCTTTCCCATTACAGATTTCTTATGCGTATCATTTGAAATTTTTCTTCATTGTAGTAAAATCTCAAAACATTTCCGTAATGATAACGGATGATAAACTTTAGCTTACACAAAATGATTGGATAAAGGATGATAAGAGAGGCATGCATATCTGAAAACTTCTGATTACTGATATTTTGTTTCCAGTTTTTGGTGGATTGGGATTGGTGATGATTTTTTTTGCTGTCTACTTTATCTGGTGTTACAAGATGAGGAAATTTAGTCCATCCCGCTTTCTTTCTACAAAGAAATTCTCGGATATTTTTAAACATGATGTTGAAGGAGGAAGTGTATACTTCGGTGTCCCAGTCTTCTCATATAGAGAACTTGAAGAAGCCACAAATGATTTCAATTCCTCTCGAATCCTTGGAGATGGAGGTTTTGGTACTGTTTACTTTGGTGAGAGATTTTCTAATCCAACTCATGAGCTATGCTTCAATTCTTTCTTCATGTGCCTAATTCTTGTTCATTAATGATTAGGAAAACTTAAGGATGGAAGACAGGTTGCTGTGAAGAGCCTTTATGAGCATAACTGCAAACGAATGCAGCAGTTTGTAAATGAAATTGAGATCCTTACTAGGCTAAGGCACAATAATCTTGTCACCCTCTATGGCTGTACTTCAAGGCGTAGCCGTGAACTACTCCTTGTCTATGAATACATTCCTAATGGAACTCTTGCTGATCACCTTCATGGTGATAGAGCGAAGAACGGATCACTCACCTGGCTAGTCCGCTTGAACATTGCCATAGAAACTGCTAGTGCATTGGCTTATCTGCATGCTTCTGAGGTAATACACTGCGATGTGAAGACTAGCAACATACTCCTTGATCACAACTTCAGTGTTAAAGTTGCAGATTTTGGGATATCACGGCTCTTCCCAAATGATGTGTCTCATATTTCAACTGCACCCCGGGGGACCCCTGGCTATATCGATCCAAAGTATCACGAATGTTACCAGCTGACTAGTAAAAGTGATGTTTATAGCTTTGGGGTGGTCCTTGTCGAGCTCATTTCATCAATGCCTGCTGTGGATATGAGTAGGCATAGCCAAGAGATCAATTTGGCCAACTTTGCAATAAACAAGATCATAAAATGTGCATTTAACGAGTTGGTCGATCCATCCCTGGGGTTCGATTCAGATACCAAGATCTCGGAAATGACTACTTCAGTGGCAGAGCTGGCTTTTCTATGCTTACAGACAGATAGGGACATGAGGCCTACTATGGTTGAAGTTTTGGATACTCTAAAGGAGATTCAGATTAGTGGATTTGGCGATGAGAAGAGAGAAGACTCTAATGTCAACGGAAATGAAGCTAAAATCATCACAACACTCGCTTTCCTTGAATCAGAAGATAAGTTTTTGCTGAAGCAAGTTAAATCACTACCTTCTCCGAATTCTGTTACTGATAAATGGATTACTTGCTCCAATATAACTACTACGAAGTAGTTAAAAGTTCTATATACACCTTTTTCCTTTGTTATTGATGTGAATATTGAGAGACTACGAATGTACAACTGTGAGAAGTTTCTTGAGCTATGTATCTATGAGTGTTCAATTTTTGATTTCATTATATAAGAGCTGTTATATTAAGGCTTCTCAAAACATGTTGAATGCTTCACCTAGCTTAATGTGCGGTTCAGTGTTCTCATCACAGTTCTAAGACATACTTTCCCTTGCCACTAAATCTCTTCTACAGAGGTAACGCTAGATAATTGATATTTTAGTTATCCAAGTTTTTCTTTTCCCAATTTCTATGTTCAGTATGTTCAGCACCTTTGTGCTTCTTTTCATTAAAGCTTACGCTTTATTTTCGCTTAAAGTCCCCATGGACCTTAGCTAGTTTTGAGTGTTTTGTCATAGTGATATGCACCATTGTTTCAGTCTCAGCCATAGAACCATAAGCTAGGATGAACGATTAATGATTCGATTCTTCAAAACTTTGGAGAACATGGCATGAAACATAGCCTATATTACTAGCTTATTCTGTGTATCGAAAATACTTTCTTGGTAGCTTCTAATGAGAAAGTGAGCAAACGGAAGGTTGTATGTTTTTACGTACATACTATCTTTACGTGCCTTTTAGCGTGTGACTAGAACCATTTCCTTTTCTGTGTCACGTTTGGATGTATTTGCATACCATTCAAATTCCAGACAGTTCAAGTCATCCACTTTCAAAGACTTAGATCCTGAAACTAATGAGAAGTTGCTGTTTGTGTTTTTTTTTTCTTTTGGGCAGACTTGAGAAGTCAAGTCTTTCCACTAGTGTCACTTGCTAGAAAGGCCACTGTAAGAATTTCCTTTTCTTTTCCGCAATAAGTCTGACTCTTCTTATACGTTTGGTTCCACATAGTGTTTCGTTTTGACAAATTTCACCAGTGATAGAGACTTGTAATAGTTGCAGTGTTTAGAAGTTATGGAACTTGATCTTATAAGAGAGTTCTTAACCTTCTGTCTTTCATCTTCTTGCAGTAGAGCTTCAATATGACTTTGGGTGCTTCTTTTATTTGCTTCCTTGTATCTCTTCTACTGATCGTAGTTCAGGCTACCGAAAGAAATGATTCAACTTGTCCAAGTCCTTTTCATGTGGGAATCTTACCGACATGAGCTTTCCATTCTCTCTTTCCACACAATCTGATTGTGGACTAATGACCATGTCTGGTTGTGATACTAAACCAGGTCCAAGAATCCAACTGCTTCCTGGAGGGGATTGGTACACTCCTATGGGAAAACCGAATTATTCTTCGGTTTGGCTGTTGGACCCGAAGCTTCATTCCATGTTAAGGCAACACAACTGCCAGGCTTTTAGCAAAAATTTCTCCCTTCAAGACTCACCTTCTGTTTCTTTCACTATGCCTACACTTCACGACTTCTTCAAATGTAACAGCACCGGTCGTAAGAATGACCTTTTTGCTGATTATAAAGTGTACAACAGTTGTAATGACTTCAGCATATACTACAAGCTTTCTGGAGATGATGTTGAAGACATTCGAGCAGGCAATCTTCCTGCTAATTGTTCACTTATCAGATTGCCAATTGACTCAGTGTCATATGATGTTGATGTGTTCAAAATTTTAAGTCACATTTCCTGGTACAATGGGAACTGTCTTACGACTGTTATCAATGTCGTCAAGGTGGAGGTCAATGCCAGACTAATAAAACCAACAAATTTCAATGTACATATTCACATGCTCAAGGCCTGGTGCATATTTCTTACTCTTTCTTGTTTTCATATCACGTATTGATGATATTTTCGCTCTTATTTTAGGTGCAAAAACTACAAGAAGCAAGTTGGGACTGACTCTCGGAGCAGGTAATTTAATATCCATTAACTGCAGAGTCATTGCTTCTGCCTGCTAATGCTTTAATCATTTCCAAAGACCTGGATTACTTGTCTTTCAGTTTTTGGCGGAGTAGGATTGACGGTGATAACTTTAGTTGTCTCCCTTATCTGGTGTTACAAGGAGAAGAAATTTAGTCCATCTTGCTTCCTCTCAACAAAGAAATTCTCAGACATTTTTAAACATGACGTTGAGGGAGGTAATATATACTTTGGTGTCCCAGTCTTTTCTTACTCAGAACTTGAAGAAGCCACAAATCATTTCAGTTCCTCTAGATTCCTTGGCGATGGAGGATTCGGAACTGTTTACTATGGTGAGAGACTTCCTAATCCAGCTGACCTATGTTTCAACTGTTTCTTCATGTACCTAATTCTTGTTCATCAATGACTAGGAAAACTTAAAGATGGAAGGGAGGTTGCTGTGAAGCGCCTTTACGAGCACAACTGCAAACGAATGCAGCAGTTTGTAAATGAAATTGAGATCCTTACCAGGCTAAGGCACAACAATCTTGTCACCCTCTATGGTTGCACTTCAAGGCGAAGCCGTGAACTACTCCTTGCCTATGAATATATTGCTAAAGGAACTCTTGCTGATCACCTCCATGGTGATAAATCAAAGGATGGATCACTCATGTGGCCAATTCGCATGAACATTGCCATAGAAACTGCTAGTGCATTGGCTTATCTGCATGCTTCTGAGGTAATACACTGCGATGTGAAGACTAGCAACATACTCCTTGATCACAACTTCAGTGTTAAAGTTGCAGATTTTGGGATATCACGGCTCTTCCCAAATGATGTGTCTCATATTTCAACTGCACCCCGGGGGACCCCTGGCTATATCGATCCAAAGTATCACGAATGTTACCAGCTGACTAGTAAAAGTGATGTTTATAGCTTCGGGGTGGTCCTTGTTGAGCTCATTTCATCAATGCCAGCTGTGGATATGAATAGGCATAGCCAAGAGATTAATTTATCTAACTTTGCAATAATCAAGATTGTAAAATGTGCATTCCACGAGTTGATCGACCCATCCTTGGGGTTCGATTCAGATACCAAGATTCGTGAAATGACTACTTCAGTGGCAGAGCTGGCTTTTCTATGCTTACAGACAGATAGAAACATGAGGCCTACAATGATTGAAGTTTTGGATACTCTAAAGGAGATTCAGAATAGCGAATTTGGCAACAAGAAGAGAACTGATATTAATCTCAATGCCAATGAAGCTAAAATAGTAGCAGCTTCTCCTTTCCCTGCATCAGAAGATATGCTATTGTTGAAAAAAGTTAAATCATTACCTTCTCTGAGTTCTGTTACTGATAAATGGATTACTTCCTCCGATTCTACTAGTACAAATTAGTTAAAAAGTTCTACACTCCCTTTCTGTTTTACTGATGTACATTTTGTGAGTACTAATGTACTACTATGACAAGTTTCTTGAGCCATGTATTTATGACTGGAAGTCATTCTATTTGTGTAGTGCTGCGTTATCGTCTTTGTACTGCTTGACAGTCTATTTTTTCCTAATAAAACTTACTTTTACTGATCAAAGAAACAATATTTCAAGCTTATCATACATATCTGTTACTGTTATTGCAGGTAACTTAACCCAATGGCATAAGAGTATTACACTCCTTCAGTACACAGAAGAGGTTGTTGAATCCTCGCAGGTCGGAGAATGTGTTTGGGATCACGAGAGTGACAGTGGATCTTCTATTCAAAGGCTCCCTCTTCTGTATTTTTAACATTTGGATGTATAGCTTCTATGTCTACAGGTCAAGTCATCCATTTTTGGAGTCAAGTCTTTCTACTGGTGTTAATGGCTAGAAAAGCTAATGTGAACATTACCTTTTTTTCCCCTAATAAATATGACCCTTCTTATACGTTTGTGTAGCACATTTTTCACTCTAACAAACATTACCAATAAAATTTAGACTAGTAACGGAGAAAGTGTTGAGGTCTTGTGTTATAAGATATAGACTTGGTAGAGTCACAATTCACAAAACTTCACTTATCTTTTGTCTTATTGCAGTAGGATTCAGTATGGCTTTGGCTGCTTCTTATATTTGTTGCCTTCTATCTCTTCTTCTGATCTTACTTCAGGCAAAGGGAAGAAATGATTCAACTTGTCCGAAGTCCTTTTCGTGTGGGAAATTTACTGACCTGAGCTTTCCTTTCTCTCTTTCCACACAACCTGATTGCGGAATAATGTTCATGGCTGGTTGTGATGCTAAACCATTTCCGAAAATCCAACTGCTTCCTGAAGGAGATTGGTACTATGCTTTGGAGGAGCATAATTCATCATTTTGGCTTGGGGACACGAAGCTTCAGACAACGTTGACGCAAGACAAGTGCCAGGCTTTTAACAGGAATTTCTCCATTCCAAACTCTTCTTCTATTTCTTTCCATTTAGTTAATCTTAATAACTTCGTCAAATGCATCAGTACCAGTAATAATGCCCTTAACATCACTCGGAAGAAAAAAAGTCGTTTTGCTGGTTATCATATGTACAGTGGATGTAAAGGCTTTCAAATATATTACAACTTTTCCCGAAATGATGATGAACACATAAGAGCAGACAATCTTCCTACCAACTGTTCAGTTGTCAAATTACCAATTCGGTCAACTGATGGTGAATTGGTCGACGTATTAGGTCCCGAATTTCTAGTAGAATGGAAACTGTCTGATGAGTGTAGTGAATGCTATTATGATGGAGGTCAATGCCAGACTGATAAAACCAACAAATTTTCTTGTCACAAAGGTAATCTCCAAAATCACCTATACTTTCAAGGTCAAGTTTATGCTTCTTAAATCACTTTCTAGTTTCATGCCGAATAGATAACATATTTCGTATTGTTTCCCCTTTCTGTAGATGCAAGTACACCTACAAGTAAAATCAACCAACGAAAAGAAACAACTGGAAAGAATATGGCGAAGCTGATTCTGAGCACAGGTAGTAAAAAGTATTTAATTGCTGCCATGTATTCTTGTTACAGGATATTCATGCGTATCATTTAAAATTTCATCATTTTGTATAAGTTGTTGCCATGTGACCAAAAGGTCACAACTTCAATCCTTGGAAACAACCTCTGGCAGAAATGCAAGGTAAGGTTGCGTACAATAGACCCTTGTAATCAGGCCGTTCCTGGACCCTGCACAAAGCAGGAGTTTTAGTGCACCAGGCTTGCCCTTTTTTTTATCATTTTGTATAAGCTCAAAACATTCTCTAGGCTATGGAGTTAAGAGAAAATTCCTTCTCCTTGCTATTTCATCTTTTTTCAAAGACATGGATCACTGACTTGTCTTCCAGTCTTTGGTGGCGTAGGATCGGTGCTGCTAACTTCATTAGTTGTGTACCTTGTCTGGCGTTACAAGAAGAGGAAATTTAGTCCATCTAACTTCTTCTCGACAAGGAAGTTGTCAGATATCTTTAATCATGATGTTGAGGGAGGCAGTATATTCTTTGGTGTCCCAGTCTTCTCTTATTCGGAACTTGAAGAGGCCACAGATGGTTTCAATTCCTCTAGAGAACTCGGAAGTGGAGGTTATGGAACTGTTTACTATGGTGAGAAACCTCTTAATCTAGATATGCATCAACTATTTCCTCTTGTGGCTAATCCTTTTGCATCAATGAACAGGAAAACTTAAAGACGGACGGGAGATTGCTGTAAAGCGACTCTACGAGCACAACTGCAAGCGAATGGAGCAGTTTGTTAATGAAATTGATATCCTTACTAGACTAAGGCACAACAATCTCGTCACCCTCTACGGCTGCACTTCAAGGCGAAGCCGTGAACTACTCCTTGTCTACGAATATATTACTAATGGTACTCTTGCTGATCACCTTCATGGTGACAGAGCGAAGGACAGATCACTTACCTGGCCAGTCCGCATGAACATTGCCATAGAAACTGCTGGTGCATTGGTTTACCTGCATGCTACTGACGTAATACACTGCGATGTGAAGACTAATAACATACTCCTTGATCACAACTTTATTGTTAAAGTTGCAGATTTCGGGATTTCAAGGCTATTCCCAAATGATGTCTCTCATATTTCAACTACACCCCGAGGTACCCCAGGCTATATTGATCCAAAGTATCACGAATGTTACCAGCTGACTTGTAAAAGTGATGTCTATAGCTTTGGAGTGGTCCTTATTGAGCTCATTTCATCAATGCCGGCTGTGGATATGAAGAGGCATAGCCAAGAGATCAATTTGGCCAATTTTGCAATAAACAAGATCATTAAATCTGCAGTTAATGAGTTGATAGATCCATCGCTGGGGTTTGATTCCGATACTAAGATTCGGGAAATGACTACCTCAGTGGCAGAGCTGGCGTTTCTGTGCCTGCAGACAGATCGGGACGTGAGGCCTACTATGGTTGAAGTTTTGGATACTCTAAAGGAGATTCAGACTAATTTCAACGCCAATGAAGCCGAATCAGAAGATAATTTCTTGTTTAAGCAAGTTAAAACACAACCTTCTCCAAATTCTCTGACTGATGAATGGATTACTTGCTCTGATATTACTTGTACAAAGTAGTTAAAATTTTATGTAAATTTTGGGAGACTACAAATGTACTACTGTGGGAAGTTTCTTGAGCTATGTATCGACGAGTGGAAGTGATTCAGTTTGTAATTTCATTATACTAAGAGCTTATGTAATCTTGTTTCAATCTTCGTCGTACACTCACAGTGTCTTGGATTTACGCGGTGAGTGTTCCATAAGCTAGAGATGAAGATTAATGATTGAAATGTATATTGCTTCTATTTCTATTCTTTTTACCTCCAACTTTAGATGTATAGCTTCTTTTTATACAGGTTAATAACTCAACCATTTTTGAAGACTTTGGTTCTGAAACTGATAAGAAGTTGTCTAGTATATTGCAGAGTCAGTAAGTCGTGTCTTTGGCTAATGTGGAAGTTTTCTTTGTTTTCCTAAGCCTTGCCTTGGTAGCATTTTATGGGCTCCGGAATAGAAATCAGGCAAACCCACAGATTTGGAGGGTTCCAGGGCTTCGGGCCCATTTTTCTCCAAAAATTCCACATAACCGTTTATAACGAGCCCGCTAAGGGTTCCGATACGACGTCCGGTGGTATTTCATGAGTTTCGGAACAGGAATCAAGCGATGTTCTCAGGTTTTGTTGGTGTTCGCTCACGAATTAAGGGAATTTTGGGGCTCCGAGCCCATTTTACTTAGAAAATTCCACGTATCCATCCGTAACGAGCCCACTAAGAATTCCAATAGGCTTAGTGGTGTCGGACCGTACCTGGTAGCTTTTTATGAGATCCAAAATAGGAATCAAATGATTTTATCAGTTTTATGTGGGTCTTAACCCACAGATTCAGGGAGCTCCGAGCCTGATTTTCCTGTGAAATTAAACAAACCCGTCCATAATGAGCCAGCCAAGAGTCCCAGTAGGCCTAGTGCGTCGATGATGCCTGATAGCACTTTATGGGCTCTAAAATAGGAATCAGGTGATTTTCTCAGTTTTACGTGGGTGTTAGTCCACAAATTTGGGGAGCTCAGGGCCCGATTTTCCTGGGAAATTAAACAAACCCATCCATAATGAGTCTGTCAAAAGTCCCAGTAGGCCTAGTGGTGCCGGATGATGCCTGGGAGCATTTTATGGGCACCAAAATAGGAAATAAGCTATTCCAGTGGTTTTTCATGGGTATTAACCCATGTATTTTGAGGTTGTTGTGGCATCAGATGATAAGGAGCATTTTATGGGTTCTAGAATAGGAAACAAGCGATTTCGGCAAATTTTTATGGGTATTAGCCCATGGATTATGGGACTGCAAGGGTTCCAAACTTTTTTTTTTGAAAAATTATATGAACTCGTCCACAATGAGCCCGCCAAGAGTTCTAGTAGGCTCGGTGGTGCCAAACGACGCCTAGGAGTATTTCCTGGGCTCTGGAACAGGGAAAAGGCGATTTTGACAGTTTTTCATGGGTGTTAGCCTATGGAATTTAGTGTTGTGGGGGGCTTTGGTGCAACTTTCCCGAAAAATCATACGAATATGTCCGTAACGATCCCGCTAAGAGTCCTAGGTGGCCCGATAGCACCGCAGGACGCCTGGTAGGATTTTATGGGCTAAGGAACATGAAACAGACGATTTTGGCAGTTTTCTGTGGGTGTTAACCTACGGAATTTGGCGCTATCGGGGGCTCTGACACAACTTTCCCAAAAAATCATACAAGTAGGTCCATAACAATCCCGCCAAGAATTTCAGGTGGCCTCACAACGCCAGAGGATGCAATGTATGATTTTATGGGCCAAGAAATAGGAAATAGACAATTTCGATAATTTTCTGTGGGCGTTAGCCCATGAAATCTGGTGCTGCCGGAGGCTAAGATGCAACTTTCCCAAAAAATCATACGAGTGGATTCATGACGAGCTCGCCAAGAGTCTTAGGTAGCCCAGTGGCTGGAGGTCTCCTAGTGGCTTATTTTCTGTTCCGGAGCCCATAAAATTCTACTAGGCATCATTCGGCGGCATTGGACCGATTGGGACTCTTGACAGGCTCATTACAGACACGTTGATATAATATTTCAAAAAAAAAAATGGGTCCGTAGCCCCGCAACCCCAGAATTCATGGTTTAATACCTATGAAAAATTATCAAAATCCCTTATTTCTTGTTCTAGAGCTCATAAAAATCTGCCCGGCATCATGCGACATCGTCAAGCCATTGGGACTCTTGTCGACCTCATTATGAACGGGTTGGTATAATTTTTCACAAAAAATGAGCTGGGAGCCCCATAATCCATAGGCTAACACCCATGAAAAACTGTCAAAATCGTTAGTTTCTTGTTTCTGAGCCCATAAAATGCTAATAGGCATTGTTCGGCACCGTCAGACCTACTAGGATTCTTGGGTGGCACATTATGGAGAGGATGATATAATGTTTTGGGAAAAAAGGGCCCAGAGCCCCAACATCCCAAGAATCCGTGAGCTAACACTCATGAAAAATTAAGAAATCTCCTGATTCCTATTTCGTAACCCATCAAAGGCTCCTTCTGATTAATCTTTTTTCAAAACCCTTATAGAATTATATGTAACGATCTGGGAAGATTATTTAAAAAAGCCTCAGACCAACAGTAGTTTTTTGGGCATTTAGAGGTCAGTCAACAAAATTCATGCAATTTTCTTAATTTCTCGTGTGTGTTAGCCCATGAATTTTTTGGTGTTATGGCTTTCGGTGAATTTTTCTTGAAATCTTTACAGAACTATCTATAATGACCTAGGGAAGAATTTCAATAGCCTTAGTCTGCTCCGTAGTGATTTTTTTGACATTAAGGGGCCACACAATAGGAATTAGGTGATTTTGACCCTTTTTTCTTTATGTATTAGCCCATGATTTTTTCTTTGTGGTATGACTTCTGGCCAATTTTTACTTAAAAAACCTTTACAGAACTATCCAAAACAACCTAAAAAAGAATTCCAATAGCCTCGATCTGATCTACACTGGTTTCTTAATGCATTTAGGGGCTCAATAGGAATTAGGCAATTTTCTTCCTTTTTTTATGTGTGTTAACCTATTAATTTTTGGGTGGTATGACTTCTGGTTAATTTTTTTCAAAACTATTATAGAACCATCTGTAATAATCTGGGAAAGAATTTCAATAGTATTGACCTGATCTGCGATGATTTTTGGCATTTAGGGATCACTCAACAAGAATTAGATGATTTTCTTTGTTTTTTCATGTGTGTTAGCCCATGAATTTTTCAGTTGTATGAATTTTGATTAATTTTTCTCATCATCAACATACCCAAGTGCCTCAAAAGGATTCTGCTCATTGCGGGGTGAGGGGGGTCAGATGTACGCAACCTAATCCCTATGTTTAAAAAACATAAAACAGTTGTTTGCAGATGACCCATGAGGAGCATCGAAAGTTGCATTGACTAACTGCTACATCATAAATAAAGATTTTCTCAAAACCTTTAAAAAATCATCCATAACAATCTGAGGAAGAGTTCAAATAGCCTCAGCTTGATCCGAGTGATTGGTAGTTAAATAATACAATATTTCCATGCATACCATTTAAATTTTCTTCATTGTGGTAAAAGCTCAAAAGATGCCCATAATGATCAAAAATGATAGGAGAGACAAATACTTTAGGTTATATAAATGTGAAATATATGGATAATGAAATTAACACTCTTTTAGGAATAAGGGCAAAAGAGACTTTTTCTAACACCAACTTGAAAAGGATATTGGACCTCTATATTCCATGTTCTAGCTCTAGCCAATGGTTGACCACCAAAAAAGAAGGCAAAAACAAAAATAATATCCCATCTCCATATTCATTTATTGTATTAAAAAAGAAGTTTTTATTAGTATTATTATTATTTTTTGTGTTTGCCTTTTTATTAAATGGTTTAATCTTAAAAGATCACATTTAAAGAAATTTGATCCCTAAGAACAATAATCTCATCATATCAATTGATGTGACACACTTTTCTTTTTAATCTGTCTAGAAAAAAGTTATGGTACTTCTATAATTACACATAACTAGACTTTGAAATTCACTTCTTTCACCCATAATCAAATGATTTATAATTTCACAAATGTCTAAAATTAAATAATATCACGTAAATTAGAACGAAGGTGCAAAATATATTATAATTAACAAAATTAGCTGTCACCACTTGAGTCAGAAAAATACAATGGAGTAGAAATCTAGGCATGGACCAATTCAAAAGTACAATTTTTTTCTAGATTGATTAAAAAAATATATGATTGTTTTTTATTTAAAATTCAAATTATTATTGAAGTCTTTTAATTCGGCCAAGTTATAGTCAATGAGAAAGTTGGTAAGCAAAATACTAAAAATTCATTTTTTATATTTCCACTTGTAGCTTTAATGGTCCCACTTTTTTATTTTTTTTTATTTTATAATCTTTTAATGCTTGTTTCTTGAATTATTGGTATAAGATAAGATAAGAAAGTCTAGAAAATGAAAAAAGTAGTCTCTTATGTTTAAGGTAGGTTCAAAATAGTCCCTTAATTTTCATCCTTTAAGTTCGTAAAAAAATTCTGTTCTAGTGATATAGTAGTTTTGAAGATTAGTTGTTTCTTTATATCCTATCATGTCATTATCTGTTTTATATTTGTTATTTTTATCATATTTATGTACTATCATTTACTTTTTATTATTAGTCGTGTTCCTTTTTTCTTTATTTTTCCTTTTTTCCATATCTAATATCTTTTTGCTTATGAGGCTTGATTTTTGAGAAGAGAGTTTCTGAGAAACAACCTCATTACCTCTACGAGTAGACGTACAGTGAGATTCTACTGGGTATGTTGATGTTTTTATAACAGTTTTTGGGATTTGACGAGATTTTCATGATGTTTCTAGTTAAATCTTTTTTCTTTGTGGTTTTCATTATGTCTAAGTTACATATTTGGTGAAGGACTAAAAGTACTTACCTATGACAAACTTATAGGACCAAACTTGCTAAGAAGATACTTAATGGACTAAAATGAATCTACCCTCAAACATAAGGGACCATTTTTGTCATTTTATGTAAGAAGAGTCCAAACTCAAGTATAAGATATATTCAAAGTGAACAAAAGAAAATTTTTGGTAATACTTATATTTTGTCTTATACTAATGTATATTACTTAACTAAAATTTTTTAGAGTTGAAGACTTATGGCTTTAGCCTGTTTTTTTGCTATGTTTCTTGTTTTTATGTTTAACTTAGTTAAAGTTGAGAGTAATTCTTGTCCAAAAGAGTTCGTTTGTGGAAGACTTGGTAGTATGAGTTACCCTTTCTCAGAATTCAAGAAATGTGGACTAGCCAAGATTGATTGTAACAGCACTTTACTATATCCAAAAGTTGAGATTGAAGGGGTGTCATACAATGCTTACAAAAAGTGGCTATGGGTTAATGGTATCGATCTTTCGGACTCGATTCTTGAAGGCTATCTAGCTGATAGAAGCTGCAAATCATTTGAAAGGAACTTATCTTTCCCTAACACTCCTTCTGTTACATTTGGTGTATTCAACAATATCACTTTGTTCAAATGTATGAATGGTAGTGAGGGGAGAGGTGGTTTTTTTCGACATTATGATAACTACTCGAATTGTAATGGATTTAAGTTATACTATCATAAGCCAAGAACAGATGGAAACCATAGTGTTGTGGTTGGTGATGATCTTCCTGCAAATTGCTCGATTATTCGGTTGCCTTTGAAGTATATTTCACCTACAGAACCAGTTCCTTCTGATTTGTTTGACCTGTTAACTTCTAATTTCACATTAGATTGGGAAGTGTCTAAAGAGTGTTCCAAGTGTCTTTATAGAGAAGGGCAATGCCAAAGTGACAGCAAAAATCACTTCTTTTGCTCCAAAGGTATTGGAGTTGTCTGTTATTTGTTGCCTTCCGTATCTAATTTATTTTGCTTATGGGTTTCTGTGACGAGGGTTCCCAGGAAACAACCTCTCGACCTCTATGAGGTAGTGGTAAGGTCTGCGTACATTCTATCCTGCCCAGACTCCACTTGTGGGATTCCACTTGTTTGTTATTTGTTGCCTTAAAAGGTGTTTAAATATGTCAATGTGGATGAATGTGTTGTTTTCAATCTTATTGTGACTAATGAACTATCATTTGTGTGTTGTTGCAGCAGAAAAAAGACATTTGGGACTGATTCTAGGCTCAGGTACTTGACTATAATCAATAACTTCTATCTGTAACTCTATGTTGCTCGGACTCTTCAAAAATGACACTAACCGCGCGTTGGATCCTCGAAAAGTAGTGAATTTTTAGAGGATCTGAACAAGCGTACGAGAGCATTTTTGGAAAGTCTGAGTAACATAGCCGTGTAATAAGGGGTAAACATAAAACGTAACCTGTTTAATATCTCATGTACTCTGCAGTGCTTGGTGGTTTCTTTATCATAGCAATCATGATAGTGATCAATATAATCTGCTGCTGGAAGAAGAATAATAGAAGTTTTTCTAATGTTCTTCCAAGAAGCACCCCTTCAGAGCCTTCAACACAAAGCTACGAATTAGACAGCGGGTTCTTTGGGGTTCCTGTATTCTCTTATGCTGAACTTCAACAAGCTACCATGAATTTTGATTCATCTAGAGAACTCGGGGATGGAGGATATGGAACAGTGTACTATGGTAAGAAGCACTCATCGATTTAAAAATGCTGGTATCTAGACATCATTTCTCTTGTTTTTGTTGATTCTAAGTTCTTGTATGCTTAAAAAACTCAGGGAAACTTCAGGATGGGAGAGAAGTTGCAGTAAAACGCCTCTACGACCACAACGCTAGGAGAAAGGAGCAGTTTGTAACTGAGATAGAAATTCTAACAAGGTTAAGGCACAAAAATCTTGTCACTCTTTATGGTTGCACGTCTAAAATTAGCGACCAACTCCTACTTGTATATGAATATGTCCCAAATGGAACGATTGCTGATCACTTACACGGTCATAAGGCAAAGGATGGTTCACTCACCTGGCCTATCCGTATGAAAATCGCTGTTGAAGCTGCCAGTTCTCTGGCTTATCTGCATGCTTCTGGTATAATCCACCGCGATGTGAAGAGTAACAACATACTACTTGATCAAAACTTCTGTGTAAAAGTCGGAGATTTTGGACTTTCAAAGCTTCAACCAACTGATATTTCTCACATATCAACTGCACCACAAGGTACCCCTGGATACCTCGATCCAAAGTACCACGAATGTTACCAGCTTACTGATAAAAGTGATGTTTATAGCTTTGGGGTAGTCCTTGTTGAGCTGATATCATCCATGCCTGCAGTCGATTTCAACAGACGTAACGAAGAGATTAACTTGTCTAACTATGCAATAAACAGGATTTTAAGGTGTGCATTCGATGAGTTGATAGACCCGTCCCTCGGTTTTCAGTCTGATGCAGAAGTTAGGAGGATGACTACTTCAGTGGCTGAGATATCGTTTCGATGCTTGCAACATGACAAGGACATGAGGCCTACTATGATTGAAGTACTACAAACATTGCAAGAGATTCAATATGGTGAGTTTAAACATGATAATAAAACGGATTGTGACGGAAACACTAAAGAGAGTGTACAAGTCCCTCTTTCACCTGAATCAGAAGTTGATGTATTATTGAAGAAACTCAAAAAGTTTCCGACTTCACCAAATTCTGTAACTCAATTGAGTCTTAGTAGCTCTAGTACAAGTGCCACTAGTGCGTGAGATTTATATACTTTTTTTGTTTCCTAGTTCACGTAGATAAGCAGCAATACACAGAAAATTGAGGCAGATCATGACATTAACTAAATTTTATTGGGGACTTGTTTCATGCTCGCTTCGTTTTGGTTGCTGCGTTCAAGTCTCTTGCTCTTATTAAGATCGTCCGTAGTAGAACTTGGTGTGTGAACGGTCCATCCACCTGAAGTGACATAACCAACCATTCTAGAGGAGCACTCGATTTAGCAATTTCTAGTCTTCATCAAGCCAAGTGGAGTCAGGATTTTTGGATTATGGGTTCTGGATTCTAGTCAACATATAAGTGAATTTTTAACAGATGAGCCAAATCTACTGAGTTATGTCGAACTCATAAGTCTAAAATGTAGCTCGGTCCCTGCCTAAAATGACTATGCATGGATCATCTCTATTTATAAGGTCCGTTCTAGTGACAACATTCAACATATTGTCTGTCAAAATATTTCCTATCCTGAAGTAGCTCATACAACGGTATGATTTGAGGCATACCAAATGCAGTTCTAGAGTATGGATTTTCACTAAACATATTAAATAGCGGAATTAGGATTTCCACGTAGGGGATTCAGTTTAAAAAGAAGTAAAACACATGAAGAAGTCAAGGAGATATAACGTCTACTATAACCTATCCGTGGAAAGACAATTTTGACATCGTAGATATTATGCCACTTTCAAAGGCGAGGGAGGTTCAGATGAACCCCTTGCGGCCCCCTAGCTCCGCCACAATACAAAGTGTGGAGGCTGCATTTTCTTCCTCATTTGCTTCACTACCAAGAACTTGAGGTCATATTAGGGGATCTTGAGTATATTATTTGATTTTTTTAAATTTTTGTCCAATATGGCATGCTTCATCCAAAGAGACTGGAAAAATACAAATTAAGTATTTGATTCTTGGCCCATTTCCCCCCATAAAAATATATCAAGAAGAGCCAAAAGTGATAAGACTTATTACAAAGTGTCCTTTTCAACTTTTAAAGAGGGTACTCATTTTTCCTAACTACTTTATGGGGTCATCTTATGTGTGGAAGGAATGATTTAACATGTCTCCTTTATAAGAAAGAGTCATATTCTAAAAACTAGGTGGGTTGAGAACCATATATCTTTAATTAGATATTTTAAGTTTTAATTTTGATAAAAAGAAAACTTCTTGAAAAAGGAGTGGTTTGCCATCCTCAATGGACTTACATGGGATGAATCTGAATTAATCAAATCACTGATTTTCGGACGCTGGATGCCACTTTGAACCACTGATAAATGGAATGAAGGAAAAATGAAAATTTCCCACTTTGTAAAAAGGGTGGTAGGATAGTTGAGATTTCTCTATCCTTACCAGATATTTCAGACTTGAGTCTTGCAAAAAAAGAGAACTTCTTGATAAGGAACTGTTTACTTTCCTTAACAAGACAAGCTTGATGCGTTAAAGCTCCCGCTATGTGCTGGATCCGACGAAGGGCCTGACCACAAGAGTCTATTGTATACAGCCTTACGTTGCATTTCTGCCAAGACTGTTTTCAAAGCTTGACCCCATGACCTTCACATAACAACTTTACCAACAACGAGCTTGCATGATATGAATTTAAATTAGTCGGATCAGTAAATTAGCCTAAAGAATAGTTAACAATTAATAAGTGGAAGGGAGGTGAATAGAAAATTCCCCATGTTGTAAAAGTCACAAGGTCCCACACCCCAATTGGCCAATCTTCCATCAAACTGTCTTTCTTCAAAGTCTTGTTTCCACATGTTTGAGTCAACTTAACGTGTCCAAAAGACAACAACATTGATGCAATCCTATTGCTAAACAAACTCTGCAGAATTCAGTTTTTTCTAACATTCTTAGTTATTCTTGTTTTATATCCAAAAGGGTTCACCATGAATCTTCTTTCTTGGTTTTGTGTCTTCATTTTCTTTCATTTTTGGTGCTTCGATTCATCTCGAGGACAGAACCCCTCCTACTCACACTGCACTAAAGAATTCCAGTGCGGAAAGTTGGAAAATTTGAGTTTTCCTTTCTACAAATCCACTGAACATGATTGTGGATTATGCAAAGCGGATTGTGATGTTCGTCCTCCGATTATTGAATTGGACGGGGTGAAATATCAAGCTCTTAGAAAAGATGACGTTTTTATCAGACTTAAGGACTCTAACCTTGAAGAACTTTTGAAGAAGAACAGCTGCAAGATTTTTGAGAAAAATGTCTCTCGCCCTATTTCTCCTTCAATCACATATCGATTCGATTGCTTACTCACTTTGTTCAGATGCAACAGAAGCCAGAAGAGTACATATGAGGAATTTTTCAACCCAAGAAGTTATCAAAGTTCCAATGTCTGTGATAGTTTTATGTTATACTACAACGCATCAGTCAGTTATTATTATGATCCAGTATTTCCTCTTCCTAGTGGCTGTTCATTTATTCGATTGCCCATGCAACGGAGTTTAGACGCAAAATCGAATAGTAGTGACTTATTTCATCTGTTAACTGATGAAGTTGTACTAGGATGGACTGTGTCTGATGAGTGTAATGAGTGTTATTATACAGGAGGAAGATGTCTAACAGATAATACTACTGAGTTTCGTTGTTCAGATACTAATACCAACACCAACAAAGGTAAAGAGAAGCTCTTTTCATGGTTCACATTATGTTTTCCCTTGGTTCAACTAACATTTTCCATGTTTTCTATAGTTGCAGTACATAAAAAAGGGAAAGTGATTATTGCAGGTATCTATCTTAAACATTTTGTCTGCAATTCTCTTGTTGTCCATCACTGTTTTCGTTTCTACGTTGGCAAAGATACAATAAGAAGTAGCTATTTCCACCGCTTGAGCCTATGATTGTCCACCTTTTATGTCCATTGATTGTTTTTTTTTCCTTTGTTTCAGCTTCAGCATTTATCGGTTCTCTTGTTGGACTCTCTGCAATTGCCTGTGTTCTATGGTTTTACGTGAGGAGGAAAAATGATTTTTCAGCGTTTATTTCAAGAAATACATCTGGTCTTTCAATGATTCAACATGAGCTTGAGGAACGTTGTGAGTACTTAGGGATACCGGTATTCTCCTATGCAGAACTTGAAGAAGCCACCAATAAATTCAACTCCTCTAGAAAACTTGGTGATGGAGGTTTCGGAACTGTGTACTATGGTAAGAAAGTTTTTCATACAAGTTACTCCGTTTCAATTTGTTTATCTGGTTTTGACTTGGCTCGGAGTTTATGAAAGTAAATAAGACTTTTGTATCTTTTGTCCCAAAATGTCTTTTGATCTTGTCTGAAACATGCTATGTAGGAAGTTAGAATTAGAATTAAAGAGATTCCAAAAAGAGAAAGAGGCATTCGTTTTGAAACAGGCTAAAAAGGAAAGTAAGATAAACAAATTGAAACGGAGGGAGTATATTCTAAAGACAATCCACAAAGATCTATTTTGTTTGTTTTGATCTAACAACTATTACTGTATGTTTCAAAATCAGGAAAACTTAGAGATGGAAAAGAAATTGCAGTTAAGAGCCTTAAAGAGAACAATAACAGGCGAATGCAGCAGTTTATCAACGAAATTGAAATTCTCACTCGTCTTAGGCATCCAAATCTTGTTACCCTTTATGGATGTACATCAAGACGTAGCCGTGAACTCTTCCTTGTTTATGAGTACATTCCAAATGGAACAATAGCTGATCACCTGCACGGACATAGAGCGAAGGATAAGTTACTAACGTGGCCTATAAGGCTCAAAATCGCCATTGAAACAGCTAGTGCATTGGCATACCTTCATGCTTCTGACATCATACACCGTGATGTCAAAACGAATAACATTCTCCTGGACAATAAGTTTTGTGTCAAAGTAGCAGACTTCGGGCTGTCAAAGCTCTTCCCGAATGATGTTACTCATATCTCAACCGCACCTCAAGGGACTCCAGGTTATGTTGATCCTCAGTATCACGAATGTTACCAGCTTACTGATAAGAGTGATGTTTATAGCTTTGGGGTTGTCCTTGTCGAGCTCATTTCATCAAAGCCTGCTGTAGATATGAACAGACATATGCATGAGATTAATTTGGCCAATTATGCGATGAACAGGATACTAAAATGCGTGTTTCATGAGGTGATCGATCCATCTCTTGGATTTGAGACAGATGCTGAAGTTAGGAGGATGACAATATCGGTTGCAGAACTAGCTTTTCAGTGCTTGCAAGTTGTCAAGGACATGAGACCTACAATGGAAGAAGTACATGAGACATTGAAGACTATTAAATACAGCGAATGGAAAAATTACCACAAAAAGTATAGCAATACCTGTAATACCAACCCAAGTACTGTAAAAATTCGTCGTCATCCTTCTGAAACAGATGATGCTGTGTTATTGAAGAAAAATTGTCCAGCTTCACCTGATACTGTGATTGATACATGGGCTAGTAGCTCCACAACTAGTACTGGAGGATGATGATCATAAACCCATTTTTCCCCTTCATGTTAACTACATATCAAGATTAGAATAATATCATTTTTAATAGAGTTCTGTTTTATTCGGAAACAGTCTCTCTATCTCTATAAGGTAATGGTAAGATCTCGTACATTTTATCCTCCGCAGACCCCACTTGTGGGGTTTCACTGGATATGTTGTTGTATAAAGTTCTTTTTTTAGCTTGTTTAATTGGTATCAGTTTAAGGCATAGTTCATGAATATAGAAATGAAGCTTTCTTGTAGTGTTAGTTATAGTCATATATGTATATAATTCCCCTTTTAGACTATGTTGCTTGGATTCTCCTAAAATGTTGTTGCACCTTCGTTGGATCCTCCAAAAAAGACATTATTTTTAGAGGATCTACGCGCCTATCAGCATATTTGAAAATTCTTTTTGGGTTATCCTGGCTTTGAAAATGTTTTTGCTACCATTTTTTTTGCACAATTTATGCAAGGTCTCTTTGAAGTGAATCATAGAAATCCACATTTAAATTTCAGGAGAGACAAATCGCTAGGTGATTTCTTTCTATAAGTATTGGTAAACATAGTTATCAAATACCTATACTAGTGGATAGAGTTATCTAGTACGTGCATCGATGGGAGGTAGTTGTCACAATCCGGTCCTGGTCATGATAGCGTCCGCTACATCCCACCTATAGGCAAACCAATTACCCTACCCCAGGGTACATGTTCTAGCTTTCTAATCCAAACCATAACTAATATGACAATATACATAACCGAAACCTACCCAGAACCTGAAAGTCAACTATGCAGAACTACAATAGACACCAGAACATCTCATATACATATATCAATAATCAAAAAATATACAAAACTAGGACATGTACCCTGAGGTTGGGTAATTGACTTGCTTGTAGGTTAGATGTAGCAAGCGCCATCATGACCAGAACCAGGTCGTGACAGTAGCATCCTTTTATAGGACTTTTCATGTTCTTTTGCTCATTAATGACTTGGAATATAAGGGTTGTGAAGAAAGTTCATACGATGGAATTTCAAACAATGACTAATTCATTTTCCACCAAAATTGGCCTGCAGACAAATTTTCCTTCCTTTAGTAGAAATTGCATCCAAGAATGAGTCAATAATCAATAATTAGCAAATTACTTTACAAGGTGAAAAAAAAGTACCCCAATTTGGAGCTTTCACTATTCACCACTATATTATACAATACAAAGAGAAAGATACAACAACATATCCAACGTAATCCAGGAAGAAAAAGATGCACCAGAACAAATAATCAAAGATGTTTGAAAAATTCAGAATAATAGGGAAACTATTTGCGCCCTTCTTTATTAGATCGAAATATAAGACTGACTTCACCTGAAATACCAAGTAACAAAAAGAAAAAATTGTGCAACAGCAAACACTTGTTGCAAATTGCCTCTTATGACGAAAAAGAAAAACATCTCAAGTCAATGTCTCGCAGTTAGATTCTCAGAGTTACTCAATGGAATTAAAGGAGTTCTCTTATTTGAAGTGCTTTCTGATTGTTGTGAATTTTCATCATTGTCTCCATGTTCTTCGGTTACCTTATGGGATTTATGTCTAGGATTTGGTTCTGAATCCTCTTCTGGAAGTATAGCTCGTCGAAATATTCTGTGGATCATTTCATAACTGGTAAATGTAATAATAGCAGAGGGAGTCGTCCGTAGAAGATTGGTTCCACAACCTCGATAGAATCCGGTCAGACTTTCCTGTTTGAACATCTTTTTTACACAATCTACCACCCCATTATATGCTCTCTCTTTATTTCTTACTTGCCCTTGTTCTTGTAGTTTAGAACGCACGACCTGGTAAAGAATGATAGGTTAATAAGTACGCCAGTGATTCCATGAAAGAACAAACAAAGATGATCTTGGTCCATTTCTGGCTTACCTCATGTGGATAAGTCATTACAGAGGCAACTATTTTCGCCATTGAAGAAGCAATTGCTACTTCACCAGGGTTCAGTTCATTGGTGTGCTTATTGGCTGACAGTTTGAGAAAGGCATCATATGTGATCAATCAGATAAGAGATAAACGAATTAAAAACTTCTGCAACTGATAAAAGAAAACACCTTCTCACCCCTTTTTGCCAAGTACAATTTCAGCTTTTCATATGCTGGAAATTGGATAGCAACATGACTTATTCCAGCCAAAGACGGCAAGAGGCCACTGCAACCCAAAGGAAATGGAGATATCAGGCCCAAAATAACTAGCGAGAGTCAATATCAGGTGATGAAAATGGATATTGTTTTCTCTTTTGAGGGGGACAAGGGTAATTGCTTATTATCCTAAGAAGATGTTTTCCACCTTTGCATAGTTGGTTAAGAGGATATGGGACTGAAGCGTCTCAAAAGAGGATGAAACACACATAAGTAAAAAGTTTCTATATGACTTATCTTCACTATATAACTGACCTGTACCATCCGCGGATCCCTTCTTCATGTGCTATTCGTATTAAAGCAGACAATATACCTTTATAAGGAACTACACCCTCCCTCATTCCCTGTGTCTAAAGAATGAGGAAAAGAAAATATCAGGAACACGCTACATAAGAAAATGCAAGTTGTTATTACAATACTAATTAAGGACACCCCCAACAAAAGGGTGATGGAGACTTGTGCTTAAGTTTATGTTACGTGAACTCTTAGCATGCAGATCCTTACACCAATGACTACTACAATTACACCTCAATTCCAAACAAATTGGGATCAGCAATGAGAATCCTTACAATTTATGCGGGTTCATTTAAGTGCATCATCATTTTTTTTAAAAAAAATAGTTCCTTTCGGGAATGTAAGTCTCTTAGGAGACAAAGAATTGGGAATTAAATCTAAAGAAAACGTGAACATGACTAGATTTTTGAAAACCAACATAAAATTAGTCAATTTTTCTCAGAAGATTTCTCTAAAGAGACAAATGGACTAATGTTATGTTGGTTCCTACGCAACCTTTCACTCGCCATACAACAGCATAATCCAAATTTTTTAAGAGGCTTGGATAGAGACGGTATAAACTCTAATACTCCATCCCAGTAGAGACAAAAAAAATACTAGGTGAACTCTTCCTATTTGCCTAAGCCTGGTTGGCAGAGTTATCTGATAACTGTGCTGGTCAGGTAAGCGGTAAATTAGCCGAGTTACACACAAGCTAACTCGAGTACCACCAACATAAAAGAAATTTCTGATGCTCCACATTTAAGTCCCCACAAGGGAAAAGACATTGTATTTTACCTATTCCTATCCTTCTCTCTGATGATAGCTGATGAAGGAAAGCATACATGGATGCGATAATAGCACAGTGATAAAGATTGCACAAACTAGAACAGAACAAGAAATATATAGAAAAATGAAAGGGCATGGATCATGGCTCCCTACCTATAACAGTGATTTCCCAAATCGAAGGAAGCAAATTTAATCAAATTGGTATTCTATCTATTATATTTCTGTGCACTTATGCACTTTAAGGCATGACAAGTGTGGATAGAAGAATAAATCAACACTAGCTGTAGGAGGACATGAATGAAACCTACTTGGAGCCGGGTCTTAACAACCCACAATGGATTTGTCGTAATGGAGGTTGCAGCCCCTGCTCCCGCAGCAGCAATCATGTTTGCACCAATTGTAAGCTGCCCATTGCTATCCACTGCATTTACCGCACAAAAAAATCCTTACAGTAAAGATAGGTGGTTTCCTATTGTCTTCATAATACCTTTTTAATACTAAAGGATTAAATAACATGATGGCATTCAAACAAACATATAAAAAAGAAGTGATGAAAGCTAATTGGTCAAATAACCAACGGAGAAAAATTTCACCATGTGTATGCAACATATCCTTAAGATGTCCATAAACTGTAAAGTACACCTGCAGAAGAAGAATATTTTCTATCAAAACGGTTACTTTTACTTATGTGGAAATTTCAGAAAGGTGAGTGGATTCAGCATTTCAAAATGTATAGAAAATATATGCCAACATGAAGTCAGTTGTAAATAAAGCCAGTAAGATTACAGAGGACATGGTAAATCAACTTTTTACTTCCACAAAATGTCATCTAGGAGTCCAATATGGCAATATCTGCCCCCGTCCCAATAAAAGCCTTATTGATTTTGAATTTTCACCAGAAATAACAGCAGGGATGTGGTGGTATGCAAAGAAGGGTTAATCATTGCATTATCATAATAACGAAGAATGCAGTTCCGTAAGAGACCAAAGAGAATATCTGAATATTATTTCATTCAATTTTGATAATTCATTTCATGAAGGAACTCCATATAATTGCAATCCACAGAAGTAGAATTTAAACAAGATCATGCCTACCGCCCAGTTTGGAAGAAGAGCTGTCAATGTTGGTGAAAGGCCTCGATAAAGTCCCTTGAAACCTTCTGTTCTTATTATATTCTGTAAGCTTGTGACAATGACACTACCTGTTTGTTGCCCAAAGAATTCAAGGAACAATAAGTGTGCCAGTAATATGGATTTGGATTTTTCTTTATTCTACCATTGATTTTAATAAGTTTATCAAGAAGACCAAAATATAATATATCTATCCAAAGAAGGAACAAGATGAAAGACCAATTATCAGCTCCTCAAATCAACACTTGTTTAAATTAAGAAAAAAACAGAACAAGCCCTAGAAAACTTCGTGAAAACCTTGACAGCAACTCTCCCCAGAACTCACCACATTATACTCACAATTAAAGGCAATTTACTATAAACACATGACGAGCTTAGAGTGCACAACTTACAGAATGTGATAGTTCATTTTGGAAAAGACTACATCAAATGTGGAAAGCAGAAATCCAAGGAAAAGCATAAAAAACGACACATTGGACATCCTATATTAGAGAAAATGGAAATTGAAGGAAACAGTAGCCCAATTTGGGCAGTCTATCAGAGCTGAAAGCCAAAGGAACATGAAGACACAGAAAAAACGCAAAAAGAGAAAAGAGCTCTTAATCCACCAAGGAGCAGCCTGGTGAAAAAATGAAACCATTAAGCATCCTAGACAAAAGAAAATTCCTAAATCCACAATGAAAGAAAATTCTTTTCTTGCCATTTGGAGCTCCAAGAGATTTCAATAATGATGGGCTATATGTTTTCGTAATCACACCTTTCTTTTGGACAAGGTAATAGTATAATCCTTTTTATGCTATCAAATAACTTCTAAAAGAATTTAGAAGAATACATAGTGAATAAGTTAGGAGGATAACATGCGAGATAAGGATACATTGTGGCTCAGTAAAGCAGTCAACCTGAATAACTAATACTTCTACGGCGCCTGAGAAGATTGGTAAGAATTTAAAAGAACACAAAGACTTCTTTTATCTGAAATATTCTAGAACTGGAAGATCTTTGAATCCATTGTACAGTGTAAAATCGAGGTAAAGTTTCCTTTAGAGTTTGATAATTTGTGTTAAATCCAAGTCAACTAAGAGTGAGGAGCAAGACCTGAAACTGTATATCTTTTGCAAATGAGGAAAGCTCAAGTCTGTCATTTATACTTCATTGGATCAGATAAACATTAATAATTCGCAGTCCACTTTTCAGATATATTGATATGAGTGGTCTTTTGCTCACACAAAAGGCAAGTAAGTTGTGAATAAGAAGTGTAATAAGGGATCTACAGATCCATTACTAGTGCTAAGAAATAATTTAACTAGAAGATCATATTAATCTTAATATATCATTTTGCATTTGTTCAATTGGAAGCACTTCGATACAAGGTAGCAGTTCTTATCATTTCTAATAAAAGAGAGAATGACGAGAACAAACCTTGATGACCAGATTGGGAAACCTGAGGCAGACCATGTACTTGCAGTCTTGTCTTAATAACATCCAATGGACACATAAATGTAGCGGCAATAGCACCTAAAAGAAACACCCAAAAGATACAAGACATAATTTTAAAAACCCCAACTAACTCAAATTCACATTCAAATAGCTCAAAAAACTCAAAGATCCAATGGACACATAAATGTAGCAGCAACAACACCTAAATGAACAACCAAAGATACAAAAACAAAGATTTTTACCCACCCCCGAATTAACTCAAATTCACATTCAACTAGCTCAAAACACCAAAAGATCCAATATACACATAAATATAGCAGCAATAGCACTTCAACAGAACAACCAAAGATACAAAACCAATGATTGTAACAACTCCCAACTAACTCAAATTCACATTCAAATAGCTCAGTAAACTCAAAGATCCAAATGTACACATAAATGTTGCAGTACTAGAACCTAAAAAAAACACTCAAACATACAAAAGCTAAGATTTTTACAACCCCCAATTAACTCAAAATCACATTCAAATAGCTCAAAAAACTCAAAAATCAAAAAACAACACAATAAATCTCTTACCTACTTTAACATTAAAATCCAAATGACAACAATTGACAAATTTTCAAAATTGAAAAAGGAAGCAAGTATATACCTGCAGAAGCACCAGCACCAGCATCACAAATGATACCTCTCACACACCTCCGGTCGCCGCCGGCAGAGGTGGCCATTTTTAAAGATTCTTGCCGGAAAATTTTTACCCAAAAAACCCAAAAAACTGAAAAAATCACCTTTTTTTTCAAGAATTGAATGAGAAATGAAGAACCCTTGAAGATTTAGCAAAAACCCATGTGGGGGTTCATCATATATAAATACCCTTTGGGGTTTAAAGAGAAATGGGGATCGGTCCACTGACGTCTTGGACGAGTTAAGGGGTTGGGACTTCGATGATGATCCCTTATTGCTTTTTGAATTGGAAGAAGAAAAAAAACGAATTAGAATTTTGATATGGTCAAAAAAAGGATTCTTTCATAATTATTCTAAAGTCGGAATGTTAGAATATTTTTAAAATTAACGAGAGTATGAATTACCCTATAACATCATAATTGAAAGTCCCAATCCCTTAACTCGTTCATAATCGAAAGTCCCAACCCTATAACATCAATCTATAAGTATGATCTAAGTCCCAACCCCTTAACTAGTTCAAAACTAGTGACTCATAATATAATGATGTATTGTTGTTATACGATAAACTATTGATTCAGCAGTGATAAAATTTTAGATCATACTTATAGATTGATTTCAATTATAATTATTCTAAAGTTCGAGTGTTATAATATTTTTAATACGTATTAGTGAGATTAGAAACTTAGTTATAACACGATAATAGAATGATAAGAACTAGTGAATCATAATATAGGAATACGTTGTTATTATACGATAAACTATTGATTAACAATAAGAAACTCTTAGATCATACTTATCGACTGATTTCAATTATAGATAATGTCTTTTTTTTTAAAAAAAAATAGTTTAGTAATGTTGTTTTCTTTAAATTCTATTTTACTATTATATGATTCTTTTTTTCGATAATAAGTCTAATATAGAAATGTAGGGTAAGGTAATAAAACATTGAATTAAATGTAGGGTAAGGTAATATTTCCATCAATCTCGAATGGAGCCAAAGATTGACTATTTTTTTGCCTTGGAGTATGATGGAATAAAATAAAATGACTCTTTAAACTATCTGCACTTTTTTCATTTGTGAAGTAGCAGTTAGTCAATGC
>JAOTQJ010159999.1:0-71156 GCA_025642045.1 Solanum sejunctum | reverse complement strand
ACTTAAACACCACTTTCAAAAATCTCAACATAAGTGTCAAAATCACCATGAACTTGTCAACATAAACATGAATGCATGAGAATGATAAGGGCTGTGACGTGAGACTTGAAATCACATAGAGGTATTGGATTAGTATCTTAAGCTTGAATAAAATGGAAAAGATAGGGATATCTCTTTTGAATGTCTATCTCCGCTTCCCATGTGGCACTTTTAACTTGTTAAATTCTCCAAAGGATCTTGATGGAAGCCACTTCCTTGTTCCTAAACCTCTTCACTTGTCTATCAAAAATTTCTACTGGGACTTCTTTATAAGATAAATTTTCTTCAACAACCCCCACAACATGTAGAGGCATAATAGCACTTGGGTCACCCGCACACTTCCTCAACATAGACATATAAAAGGCCGGATGAATCATATTCATATCATTGGGAAGCTCCAACTCATAGTCCACCTTGCCAATCCTCCTCAAAACTCTATAAGGCCACACAAATCTTGGACATAACCTACCTT
Organism: Solanum sejunctum; assembly: GCA_025642045.1. Classification (NCBI taxonomy): domain Eukaryota; kingdom Viridiplantae; phylum Streptophyta; class Magnoliopsida; order Solanales; family Solanaceae; genus Solanum; species Solanum sejunctum. Next base: position 70,645 of record JAOTQJ010159999.1, on the reverse strand, counting down.
TTTTACCAAAATCAATAACACCCTTAATGGGTGAGACCTTAAAATAGACCCAATCACCAGCCTTCAATTAAAGATTCCTTCCCCTCATATTGGCATAGGACTTTTGTTGACTTTGGGATGTTTTCAATCTTTCACTTATCATACTCACCTTCTCCTTGGCCTCCATAGCCATGTATACGCCTAATAATGCCATCTACCCTACCTCAAACTATCCAACTGGGGACCTATAATGTCTACCATAAAGGGCCTAAAAAGAAGCCATACCAATGCTTGCATGATAAGTATTATTCTACGCAAACTCAATTAAAGGAAGGTGATCATCCCAACCCTTAGACTACAAAGCATAAGCTCTAAGCATATGCTCAAGAGTTTGGATAGTTCTTTTGGCTTGGCCATCCGTTTGAGTGTGAAAGGTTGTACTTTGCTTTATCTTGGTACGAAGTCCACTTTGGAAGGATCTCCAAAAGTGAGAAGTTAATTGAGCACCATGATCACATATGATAGACAAGGGCACCCCATGCAATCTTACAAATTCATGAATGTACAATTAGGCATAATCTTTTTGCACAATAAGTAGTCTTAATCGATAAAGAATTAGTCATCTTTGTCATTCTATCAACTAAAATACAAATAGAATGAAAATCCTTTATGGTCTTTGGCAACCCAACAAGAAAATCCATGTTAATTTCCTCCCACTTCCAAGTAGGGATCTCTATATCTTAGGTTAGGCCACCCGACCTTTAATGATCAGCCTTAACTTGTTCACAATTATGGCAACCATATACAAACATAGTAATATCCTTATTCATACCTCCCCACCAATACTCCTCTCTCAAATCTCTATACATCTTTGTATAAATGGGGTGAATACAATATAATAATTATGAGCCTCATCAAGAATCTTCTCTCTCAAGCTCTCAAAACTAGCTATACACAACCTACCTTGGTACCTAAGGGCACCATGTCCCCCTTGTGAGAAAACCTCCACCTTACCATTTCTCACCAAGGTTTTCAACTCTAACAAAATGGGGTAAAGATCTTGCTTTGCCTTTACCTCCTCAACCAATGAAGATTTAGAACATTTAATAACCATAAACCGACCATTGTCAACCTCGTCCAACCTAACTCCCAATCTGGCCAACCGATGGACCTCTCTAGCCACCGCCTTGCCACCATCATCAACATTAGATAGGCTACCTATAGATACCCCACTAAAAGCATCGCCTCAACATTAGCATCACTGGGGTGATAATGGACACTCACATCATAATCCTTAGGAGCTTTAACCACCTTCTTTATCTCAAGTTATGATCTTTTTGAGTGAACACATATTGGGGACTCTTATGATCAATAAACACATCAACATGAACCCCAATAAATAATGAAGCCAAATTTTCAAAGCAAATACAATGGCGGTCAATTCCAGATCATGGGTAGGATAATTCTTTTCATGCACATTTATTTGTCTAGAAACATAGGCTATCACCTTACCATTTTTCATCAAAATATGAGAAAAAATAATTATTGAGGCATCACAATACACAACAAACCCTTCTAGCTTTCCAATAGTGACAAGATAGGAGTGGAGACAATCTTATCCTTCATGGTCTGGAAATTCTTCTAATACTCATTAGTCCACACAAATTTAGGTTTCTTTTAGGTCAACTTACTCATTGGAGAAGAAATAGAAGAGAACCCATTCACAAACCTACGATAGTAAGCCGCTAAACCCAAGAAACTTCTTATATACAATGGAGTCAAAGGTCTATGCCAATTCCTAATTACTTCCATTTTTTTAGGATACACCTTAATATCATCCCAGACACAACATGACCTAGAAAGGCAACCTCTTTCAACAAAAACTCACACTTCTCTGATTTAGCATACAAATTCTCTTCCCTCAATTTTGTAGAACCACCCTTAAGTGACTCACATGTTCCTCCTCACTATGGGAATAGGTTAAAATATAATCAATGAAGACCACCATAAACAAATCAAGGTAGGGTTTAAAGACCGTATTCATAAGATTCATTAAGATAGCCGGTGTATTATTCAAACTAAGAACATAACCACAAACTTATAATGTCCATAGCTAGTCTAAAAAATGGTATTGGGATTGTCACACAACCTCACTCTTACTTGGTGGTACCCGGAAAGAAAATCAATCTTAGAGAAGTGACTAGTCCCTTGAAGTTGGTCAAAAAGATCATCAATACTTGGTAAAGGTTACTTATTCTTTATGGTGACTCTATTAATTTGCTGTTAGTCTATGAGCATTCTACTAGAACCATCTTTCTTCTTCATAATTAACACCAGTGTGCCCTACGGTGATTGACTAGGCTTAATAAAACCCTCCTCCAACAAATCCCTCAATTGCTCCTTCAACTCCTTTAAGTTCGTCAGGGCCATATGGTAAGGAGAAATATAGATATGTTGAGTATTAGGAAGGAGGTCTATTCCAAAGTGTATTTCCTATTCGGGAGGAACATTGGGAGATCATTAGGGAAGACATCAAGAAACTTATCAACCACCAGAACTGACTCTATAGGAAGGACTTTGGACTCAAAATTCGTAACCCTCACAACATGATAGAGACACCCATTAGAAATCAACTTTTGGGCGTTAATGCATAAAATGAATCTACCTTTGACCACCACATCATGACTCTCCCACTAAAGGATGGGTTCATTAGGGAATTGGAATTTTGACCCAATGGGTTCTACAATCAATAGAAGCATAATATACATACAACTAATCCATCTAAAGAATGACATCAAATCTACCATATCAAAACAAAAAAAATCACAAGCCAATAGTTTATTAAAAATGCAAATAGAATAATTTTTATATATTGTTATAGAAATAATGGATATAGTAATGGGAGTAAATACCTCATAAGACTCACACAACAATTTGGTTTCAACATGAAACATTTTGGCTACAAAGGGGGTAACAACAGAATGAGTGACACTCGGTCTATTAATGCATACACATTAAAATCAAAGAGTTTTCAAATATAGGTGACAATATCGGGCATCTCATCTGCCCCTTGTTTCCCTTAAAGTGCATAGAATTGATTATGCTTTGGGGCACCACCTTGTTGTCCACCTCTTCCCCTAGGAACTGTATTTGGACCTTGTAGACGAACATCCTTACCCTTGTTCTAATTTTGATGGAAATCCACCACCTTGTGTCCCACTTTCCACAACTAAAACAAGCATTGATGTCCTTCAAACATGGGCCACTATGGCCCTTACCACATTTAGGACATATAGCCATAGGCACCACACAACCATGACCTTAGAACCTTGGGTTCTCATTGCCAAACCTTCTAATAGGAGCATGAGAAGACACTTGCCCTTGATGAAAGCAGCGACCCTTGGTACTTTGGAACTTACCCTTAAATCGGTACTTCTTAGCCTCACCACTTCTTCTTTTTCAAAGATTTTTCCCATCCATTTGTTCAGAATACATCATTAGGTAGGACAAATCCATATCCCTAATCAATATAGCAGCATGACGTCCTCATTAATCTAATCAAATACCCCTATCACAAACTTATTTATTCTAGACCTCTGGTCGGCAACCAATTGTGGGCAATATTTTTAGAGTTAGTAGAACTTGAGCGCATACTCCCTCACACTTATAGATCCTTGCTTTAGATTCATAAACTCCATAATATTAGCCTCCCTAAGCTTAAGAGGGAAGAACTAGTTGAGAAATGCCACGTTAAACTCATCCCAAAGTATGACATTGTTGTTCCCCTTCACCGCTTTCCATTGGACATGCCATATTTGAGCCAACCTCTTAAATTAGTGTGCCACCAACTCTGCCTTCTCCTCTAATCTAAACCCCATGATAGACAAGACTTTGTACACCTCATTAATAAATTCTTGAGGCTGCTCATCCATTTTTGACCCATGGAACTTCAGTGGGTTTATTCTAGTAAAGTCTCTTACCTTTGAAGCCGGTGTGGAGGCATGATATGCTTGGGCCCCTTAGTTGATTTGATTAGTCAAAGCATGGGCTTACATGGTTATAGCATCCCAGAATTCCTCATGAGCCACTTCCCCATCTTGAGGAGCTTGAGGAGCGAGAGCAGTCGGTTGTTCCTTGGGTGCTGAGCTCTTCTTCCTCTTGTATTAGGAATGATAAAAAATGGAAGAGAACATTCGTTAGAATGGAAACCTTACGTATTACCTATGGCACAACATAGATCATGAAAAAGGGAAATATTTTCTAAAACATCTCATGGTTTCTTACTCATAGCCGTGGTGCACTTCACAACTATGAATAAGACTTTAATCAATGCGATGTGTTGGATGCTAAGGATCATTAACAACCTAGTACTCTGATAATATCTTTGTCGCAACCCAAGCCTAGGATCTAGACGTGACACGGTGAATGGGAACATGAAAGGACCTAAAAAAGCCTCATAGCATATAAATCACATATCCTTAGATGCTTAAACAAAGTAAACAACATCAAGAAAGTATAAACAAGGATAAAGGGACTAAGGGAAATAATTTAAAGTATGATTACTAAAAGACTCAAAGCTCAAAGAATCATTACATTACTTTTCCAACAACACCTCCAAGCTTAGATTCGATTTGGGGCCAATACAACTTTCTAGGCTCACCCTTTAGTATCAAAGTGCAAGAGAAACAGATAGCAAGAGTAAAATAGCAAGGGTAGTGTCCCCGAACTTGAGGACTCACCAATAACGTATCTTCAAGAGAACCAACTAGCCCCATAAAGGAGGAAGATGATCAAAAGGAGCTCTGATTCCTACATGGTGACATCATGTAGGCATAGAGTATGCGTTAGTATATTTGGATGTACTAAATATGTAGGATGCAATCCAACAAGGGATAATAGACATAATAAAAATACTCAATTTGGCAATGAATTAGCATAATAGCAGTATGGCATGCATGACTGATTCTTGAAGTAAAACATACTTATATAGAGCATAATACAAGTGTAGGAAGAGACCAACATAATAGAAAGAGAAAAGTATTACTTGGAATCCAAGTTATAACCACCCTTTGGGAAGTGATTGACAAATTTACTCCTTAATTGGTAGATGGGCATACCACCCTCTATCGTAGTGTTCAAGGTAAATACCCCTTGACATGGTTGATGACCATGACCATCCTCTATCAAAGTGATTGAGGAATATAGCCCTCCCCCTAATTTGTTGATGAGCATGACCACCCTCCATCGAAGTGATTGAGGAATATACCCCCCAATTGGTAGTTGGGCATACCACCACCCTTCACAGTGGTTGAGGTATAGCACCTCCTCAACTAGGTGTGGTCAACTTAGAATACTGTAGGTACTTTTTATAAGATCTAGCCATAGTGATTGGTAGATGAGCATGACCACCCCCATCGAAGTGATTGAGGAATATACCCCCCAATTGGTAGTTCGGCATACCACCACCCATCACAATGGTTGAGGTATAACACCTCCTCAACTAGGTGTGGTCAACTTAAAATACTGTAGGTACTTTTTATAAGATCAACACATACATACATTCCTTTCTTCATCACAAAGTCACATAACTCATATTCCATACAATAGACCTTCAATGTCTCAAGATTCCATAACCAGATATTATATCAAATACTTGGCGAGTGTGTTATGCTAGTACAAAACTATGCAATGAAGAGTAAAATCATGTGAGAAAAATCAATATAAAACCACCCACCAGCACTTGATAATATCCTTATACAAGATACATAAGAACCTTTCAACGTATCATATAATGGATCATAGATTTGTTGCTCAAAAAATTCTTAAACGGTCATATTTTATGAAACCCAACATAGTTTTTGATCAACTTTCACAGTAAGAGATACCCATAGATAATCTAACTTGAAAATATTCAATTCAGGTAAAAGAAATATTAGGTACCATGCATGAAAGGGCCATTGGTTGAAACCCACATAGCTCAACTTTGAAGATTCCCTTGATCAAGATTTGATTAAGCATATGAAGATTGAATGAAATCCTTGAGATCTAGAATTAGATTGAGACACTTGAATTTGGGTGAAATATTTGTCTAAGTGTTAGAGAGGGTTTTGGAGAATGTCTTCTAGCATATGGAGTTGAAATATTACTAAATATAGGTGTTTTTCGTATAGGAAGTCTTAGGCCTAAGACCCCAAAGCCTTAGGATGAAATAAGAAAACTAGCAACAAATTTCACACCTCCGCGATGGCTCCTCCTCACGGAGCCAGTGCGCACCCCTATTGTTTTGCGCAAACTTAAAGAAATGTTTGCTATGCTTGATCTAAAATTAGGGTTATACCCATTTCTCACTCAATTTGTCCCCCTAATAAACAATACAAAGTCGAATTTTTTATATTATACGTGAATTATGAGATACATAAAAATTACAATTGTGAGCATTTTTAAGGAATATTTTTGGGCAGTTTTGGGGGCTTTTCAATATCTCCCCCTTGGGAATATTCATCCCCAAATATCAATGCATTGTACATAAGAAGAGTTATCATGAAGGAATTAGCCCAAATAATAATAGAACAATGCACTTAAACACCACTTTCAGAAATCTCAATTTAAGTTTCAAAATTAACATAAACTTGTCAACATAAACAATGATGTAAGTGCGGTAACATACGACTTGAAATCACATAAGGGACTTGAATTACTAACTTAGGCTTGAGTAGAATGGAAGAGACAGGGATATGGCTTGTGCATGTCTGCCTCGTCTTCCCATGTGACACTTTCAACTTGTTAGTTCTCCAAAGGACATTGATGAAAGCTATATCCTTGTATCAAACCTATTCACTTGTCTATGAAACATTTCTACCAAGATGTCTTCATAAGTCGAGTTATCTTCAACAACACCCATAATATCTAGAGGAACAATAACACTTGGGTCACCTATACACTTCCTTAACATAAGCACATGAAAGATTGGATGAACCATATGCATATCATTGGGCAACTCCAACTCATAGGACACCTTACCGATCCTCCTTAACTCTCCACGAGGACCCATAAATCTTGGACTCAATTTACCCATTTTACCAAAATGAACTATACCCTTCATGGGTGAGATATTCAAATAGACCAAATCACCAACCTTGAATTCAAGATCACTTTTCCTCACATCGACATAGGACTTTTGTCGACTTTGGGCTGTTTTTAGTCTTTCTCTTATCATTCTAATCTTCTCCATGGATTTCATAACCATGTATGGGACTAACAATACTATCTCCCTCACCTCAATCCATCCAATCGTAGAAGTAGAATGTCTACCATAAAAGGCCTCAAAAGGAGCCATACCAATGCCTCTATGAGAGTTATTATTATAAGCAAACTCAATGATTGGAAGGTGACCATACCAACTACCCTTAAACCCCAAAACACAAACTCTAAGCATATCATCAAGAGTTTAGATAGTTTTTTCTGCTTGGCCATTCATTCAAGGTTGAAAGTCCATACTAAAATTTACCAAGGTACCAAGACCTCTTTGGAAGGACCTCCAAAAGCGAGAAGTGAATTGAGCACTACGATCTAAGATGATAGACAAGGGAACCCCATGATTTAATCATATTCATGAATGTAAAATTTGGTATAATCTATAGCATCATAAGAAGTCTTAATGGTAGTAAATGAGATGACTTTGTAATTTTATCAACCACAACCCAGATAGAATCTAAACCCTTTCTAATATTTGGCAACCTAACCGTAAAATCGATGTTAATTACCTAACACTTCTAAGTAGTGATCTGTATATCTAGGGATATGCCACCAGACCTTTGATACTTGGCTTGAACTTGTTTATAATTATGGCAATTGGATATAATCCTACCAATTTACTTCTTCATACCTCACCACCAATACACCCTTCTCAAATCTCTATACATCTTTGTCGAATCATGGTGAATAGAATATGAAGATTTATGAGACTTATAAAGAACCTTCTCTCTCAGGCCATCAATAATAGGCACACACAACCTACCTTATTTCCTATAGGCACCATCTCCCCCTTGGGAGAGACACTCCATCTTACCATCTCTCACCAAGTTCTTCAACTCTAACAATACGGGGTCAAGATCTTGCTTTACCTTTACCTCCTTAACCAATGAAGATTTAGAAACTTCAACAACAACTACCCTACCATTGTCAACCTCCTCCAACCTAACTCCCAATCTATCCAACCGATGCACCTCTCTAGCCACCTCTTTGCCACTATCGTCAACGTGTTCTAGGCTATCTTTTGATAGCCTACTCAAAGCTTTGGCAACAACATTAGCCTTACTGGGGTGATAATGCACACTCATATCATAATCCTTAAGGAGCTCTAACACCTTCTTCGTCTCAAGTAGGATCTTTTTGAGTGAACACATATTGGAGATTCTTATGATCGGCAAATATATCAACATGAACCCCATAAAAATAATGACGCCAAATTTTCAAATCAAGTACCACAGTGGCAAATTTAAGATCATGGGTAGAATAATTCTTTCTCATGCACCTTAAGTTGTCTAGAAGCATAGGTTATCACCTTACCATTTGTCATCAAAACACAACCCAAACAAATTCTTGAGGCATCACAATACAGAACAAACCCTTCTAACCCTTCTGGTAGTGACAAGATAGGAGCGAAGACAAGTTTATTCTTCAAGGTTTAGAAACTCTTCTCACAATCATCAGTCCACACAAATTTATCCTTCTTTTTGGTCAAATTAGTCATAGGAGAAACAATAGAAGATAACCCATTCAGAAACCTCCAGTACTAAATCACTAAGCCCAAAAAAATTCTAATAGCCAATGGAGTCAAAGGTCTAGGCCAATTCCTAATCACTTTCGTCTTTTTAGGATCTACCTTAATACCATATTTCGACACCATATGAACTAGAAAGGCTATCACTTTCAACCAGTACTCACATTTCACATATTTAGCATACAACTTCTCTTCCCTCAATGATTGAAGCACCAACCCCAAGTGATTAACATGCTCCTCATCACTATGGAAATAGATTAAAATATCATTAATAAAGACCACTTCAAACAAATCCAAGTAGGGCTTAAAAACCCTATTTACAAGATCCACGAAGATATCCAGTACATTAGTGAAACCGAAGGACATAACCACAAGCAGATAGTGTTTATACCTAGTCAGGAAAGCCATCCTGTAAATATTACACTCCCTCACTCTCACTTGGTGGTATCTTAGAGAAGTGACTAACACCTTGAAGTTGGTCAAAAAGATCATTGATCCTTGGTAGAGGGTAATTATTCTTTATGGTGACCCTATTAAGTAGCCAGTAGTCAATCCACATTCTAAGGGAACCATCTTTCTTCTTCACAAATAACACTGGTGCACCACAAGGTGATTGGCTAGGCTTACTAAAGTCCTACTCCAACAAATCCCTCAATTACTCCTTCAACTTATTTAACTCCTTCGGGGCCATACAGCAAAGGTTAATATAGATTGATTGAGTATCAGGAAGGAGGTCTATATCAAAGTCTATTTCTCTTTCAGGAGGATCATAGGGAAGATCATTAGAGAAGATATCAAGAAGCTCACTAACGAATGGAACCAACTCTATAGGAAGGACTTTGGACTTAATCTCCCTAACTGTCACAAGATGATAGAGACACCCCTTAAAAATCACCTGATGAGCTTTAATGCTAGATATGAATCTACCCATGACGTCCATATAATGACTCTCCTTTTAAAGGACGGGTTCATCAGGGAATTGGAATTTGACCCTACAGGTTCGATAATCAATAGAAGCATAATATGCATGCAACCAATCCATCATAAAAATGACATCAAAATCCACTATATCCAACTCAACAAAATCACAAGGCAATATTTTATGCTAAATGCGAATGGGATAATTTTTCTACACACTTCTAGCATCAATAGATGTAACAGCTTGAGAAGACACCTCATAAGGCTCATACAACAATTCAAGTTCAACATGAAACTTTTTGGCTACAAAGAGTGTAATAAAATAAAGAGTGGCACTAGGCTTTATCAATGCATACATATCAAAGTCAAAGACTTTTACCATAGTAATGATGACATGGGGAACCTCATCTACCCCTTGTATCCCTTGAAGAGCATAGAATCGATTGTACCTTGGGGCACCACGTTGTTAGCCACCTCTTTCCAAAGGAACTGCATTTGCATCTTATGGACCAACATCCTAAACCATTTTCCGATATTTAGAGCAATCCACCACCTTATGTCCAACTTCCCATAACAAAGACAAGTATTATATGTCCTTCAAACACGATCCACTATGATACTTACCACATTTTAGACACATTGAATTAGGCACCACACTTGGGTTGTCAATGGCAAACATTTTATTAGGTGCATGACAAAACCCTTGGACTTGATGAAACTGGCAACCCTTTGGACATTTGAACCAACCCCCAAATCGGGTCCTCTTGGCCTCACCACTCCTCTTTTTTCTAAGCTTCTCCACCTCTATTTGTTTGGCATACATTATTATGCAAGACAAATCCATGTCACTGATTAATATAGTAGCACAACACTCCTCATTAACAAAATTAGATACCCCTATCATAAATTTGTTCATTCTAGACCTCATGTCTATAACCCAATATAAAGCATATTTGGAGAGTTGGTTTAACTTGAGGGCATACTCCATCATATTTATAGATCCTTGCTTTAGATTTATAAACTCCACCATCTTGGCCTCCCTAAGTTCAATTGGGTAGAACCGACTGAGAAATGCTGCCTTAAACTCTTCCCAAAGGATGACATTGTTGTTCCCCTTCTCCACATTCTATTGCACATACAATATTTGAGTCATCCCCTTAAGTTGGTATGCCGCCAACTCTGCCTTCTTCTGTGATATAACCCCTATGATAGGTAATATGTTTTACACCTCATCAATAAATTTTTGATGGTCCTCATCCACTTTTAGGCCCACAGAACTCCAGTGGGTTCATTCAAGTAAAGTTTCTCACCCTTAAAGACGATGTGGAAGCATGATGGTCTTGGACCCCTAGGTTGACTTGATTAGTCATGGCATGGGTTACCATTGTGATAGCATCCTCGAATTCCTTATAAGCCACTCCCCCATCTTGAGGAGTGGAAAGAGCCTATTGTTCCTCGGATGCACGTGCTCTTCTTCCACTTACATTAAGAAATGTCTAAAATAGCAGAGAACATTTGTTACAGGGGAAACCTTACCTAATACCTATAGAACAACATAAATATTACGAAAAAGGGAAATATTTCTTGAAACTTCTCGTAACCTCTTACTTAAAGTTGTGGTGAACTTCACAACTATGAATAAGTCTCTAATTGACGCAGTGTATTGGATGTCGAGGACCATTAACAACATAATGCTCTGATACCATCTTTGTTATGCCCCAGGCCTATTACTTAGATGTGACACAACGAATGGGAACCTAAAGAGACTCAAACAAGCCTCTTAGCATATCAATCACACATTATTGGTCGCAGAAGCAAAGTAGACAACATCAAGAAAGTATGAAAAAGGATAAAGGGACTAAGGGAAAACTTTAATAGCATAAATCATAAAAGAGTCAAATTTGAAACCATCATTACATAACTTGTAACAATACCTCTATGATTTGATTCGAGCGGGGGCCAAGACAACTTTCCCAACTCACCCTTTAGGATCAAAGTAACATAAAGAGATAGCAAGAGTAAAAGAGCAAGGGTAGTGTTCCCGAACATAAGGACTCACAAATATCTTATCTTCAAGAGAACAAACTAGCCACGTGGAGGATGGAAATGATCAAGTAGAGTTCTAATTCATGCATGGTGACATCCTGTAGGCATATAGTACGCATTAGTATTTTTGGACGTACTAAGGATGTAAGATGCAATGCAACTTGAGATGAGTGACATAATTAAAATTCTTAATTATGTAATGATTATGCATAATAACAATATGACATGCATGAATGATGGTTGAAGTAGAACATGCTTATATAGAACGTAATACAAGTATAGGAGGAGACCAACATCATAGACCAAGCAAACTAATACTTGTAATCTAATGTATGATAAACCCTTGGGAAGAAATTGAGAAATTTACCCCTCAATTAATAGATGAGCATACCACCCTCCATCATAGTGGTCAAGGTAAATACCCCTCGACATGGTAGATGAGCATGACCACTCTCTATCGAAGTGATTTAGGAATATACTTCCCCAATTGGTAGAGGAGCATGACCACCCCCATCAAAGTGATTGAGGAATATACCTCCCCCCCAAATCGTAGATGGGAATACCACCCCTATCATAGTGGTTGAGGCATAACACCTCCCAAACTATGTGTAGTCAACTTATAATACTATAGGTACTTTTCATGAGATTAACACATACATACATTCTTTTGATCATCACAAAGTCACTTAACTCATGTTCCATATATTAGACCTTCAATGTCTCAAGATTTTATAACTGGACGTTTCATCAAACATTTGGTAGATGTGTAGTGCTAGTACAAAATCATGCAATTCAAGAGTGCAATATGTGAAACCGCCTATGAACAGTTGGTAATACCCTCATGCAAGATACATTAAAACCCTTCATCAAATCTTATAATAGATCATAGATTCATAGTTCAAAATATGCTTAAATAGTCACCTTTTATGAAACTCCAACATAGTTTATGATCAACATTCACAGTAAGAGATACCCATAGATAATATAACTTGAAAATATGCAATTTCGGTAAAATCAAGGTTAAGCACAATGGGTGAGAGGGCCTAATAGCTGAACCCATATACCTCAACTTTGGTGATTTTCTTGATGAAGATTTGATTGAGAATTTGAAGCTTGAATGAAAACCTTAAGATCTAGAATGATATTGGACACTTCAATTTGGGTGAAATATTTGTCTAAGTGTTAAAGTGGGTTTTGGGGAATGTCTTCTATGATATGAAGTTGAAATATGACTAAGTATAAGTGTTTTACCCATAAGATAGCTTGGTCCTAAGACAGCAAAGCCTTACGCTGAAATAAGAAAAGTGGCAACAAAATACACTGCTCCGCGTTGGTTCTGCTATGGTTTCGCATTACAGAGCCAATGCACACCCCTACTATTTTGCATAAACTTGGAAAAATCAAATTTTCTACCTTTGCAAAAAAAATTGGGGATTTACTTATTTTCCACTTAATTTTACTCTTTGATCAAGAATATAAAGTTGGAATTTTGATATCACAAATGGATTTTGAGATATGCGGAAATTACGATTATGGACATTTTTTAGGCACATCTTTGGGCACTTTTTGGGATATTTTTGTTACTTGTATGGGTTTTATGTAGATGTGTTTACTGACCACAAGAGTCTCGAATATATTTTCACATAAAAAGATCTTCACTTGAGGTAAAGAAGGTGGTCAGAACTTCCTAAGGATTATGACATGAGTGTGCAGTACTATCATAACAAAGCTAATATTATGGTTGATGCTCTAAATAGAGTGTCCATGGGTAGACTACCTAATACTGATGTTGGCAATGAGAGGTGGCAAGAGAAGTTTACTGGTTAGCTAGGTTGGGAGCTAGGTTTAATGATGTTGAGAATGGTGGTGTAGTTGTTGTTGATGGTTCTAAATCTTCTTTGATTGAGCAAGTCAAGTCAAAATAATACCTTGGTCCCAAAATAGTAGAGTTGAAGACCTTGATGAAGGATGGTAAAGTGGAGATTTTCTCCCAAGGGAGAGATAGTGTTCTTAGTTACCGAGTTAGTCTATGTGTGCCTAATGTTAATAACTTGAGAGAGTTAATTTTGAAAGAGGCCCATAAATCATTATATTCTATTCACCCTGGTTCAACAAAAGTATGTAGAGAATTTAGAGAGATGTATTAGTGGGGTGGTACGAAGAGAGTTATTGCCAAGTTTGTATCCCGGTGTCCCAATTGTCAATAAGTGAAAGTCAGATATCAAGATAGAGTGGCCTGGCCCAAAACAGTAAAATTCTTACATGAAAGTGGGAATACATCACAACCAATATTGTGGTAGGATTGCCAAGGACTAGGAAATGCTTTGATTAGATTTGGGTTATTATGGATAGAATGACAAAGTTGGTTTACTTTATACTAATGAAAATGACTTATGGTGCTGAAGATTATGCCAAGTTGTATATTCATGAGTTGGTTAGGTTGTATAGAGTACCCTTATCTTCATTTTGGATCATAGTGCTCAATTCAGTTCTCAGTTTTAAAGGTCCTTCCAAAAGGTCTTGGTACCAAGGTTAAGCTTAGGACAAATTTTCTTCCTCAAATAGATGGCCAAGCCAAAAGAACTATCCAAACTCTTGAGGATATGCTTAGAGCTTGTGTTTTGGAGTTCAAGTGTAGTTGGGATGAGCATCTTCCACTTATTGAGTTTTCTTACTATAGTAGCTACCACTCTAGTATTGGCATGGCTCCCTTTGAAGCTTTATATGGTTGGCATTTTAAACCCCTGGTTGGGTGGTTTGATTTGGGAGAGATGGGTTTATTAGGCCCAGATTTGGTTGTGGAAGCTTTGGAGAAGGTGATGTTGATATGGGAGAGATTGAAGATGGCTAAAATGAGGAAAAAGTTCTACTCCCATGTAAGAAAAAGAAATCTTAAGCTTAATGTTGATGATTGGGTTTACTTAAAGGTCTCACCCATGAAGGGTGTGGTCGAGTTTGTCAAGAAAGGGAAATTGATCCTAAGGTTTGTGGGACCCTGAAGAATTTTGAGAAGTGTTGTTAAGGTTGCCTGCGAATTAGAGTTGCCTACAAATATGAACATGGTTCATCTGGGCTTCCATGTGTTCATGTTAAAGAAAAATGTGGGTGACCCAAGTGATATAGTGCCCTTAGATGTTATGGGTATTATATAAGATAATTTGACCTATGAGGAGGTCCTAGTGGAGATATTGGATAGGCCAGTGAAAAGGATAAGAAACAAAGATGTAGCATCCACCAAAGTCCTTTAGAGGAATCAAGAAGTTGATAGTGCCACATGGGAAGCCAAAGTAGACATGAAGATACAATATCCGTACCTCTTTTACTCTACTCGAGATGAAGGTAATAAATTAAGTCCTACCCATTATTTCAAGTCTAAAGTTTCAGCTCTTATGTCATTTTCCATACATATATGTTCAGGTTGATAAGTCTTGATGAATTTGATGAATATACGTGAAAACTTTTTAAGAATGACATTAAGTGTATTTTGTTGTTTTCATGTCGAGCTGAAAGTTCCATGATTACTTCTCCTTCACCTGTTTCCTTGACATTCGGAGATAAATGTTCCCAAGAGAGAGCTATTGTAATACCCCACCTGAGATGAGCAAGAAAATTTAAGAAAAATGAGTAAAATTTGGTTCAGTTAATAGTTACATAGGGGTTAAGACTCGTAAAGCCATCTACGGGTCATAAGAGGGGGTTTGGTGGTAGTCCCAGTGCCAGCATGTTCCTGGATGTCTCACCTACATAGGGTGCTTAAGACTCCTAAAGTGGACTACGAGTCATAATTCAAGGTTTTGTGCCATTCTCCAGAGACTATGAATTTCAGGCGCTCTGTCTAAGAGAGGCCATTTACGACTCATAAAGTGGCCTATAAGTCATAGATGGGGTCTGTAGGTCACGCCGGCCAGTTCTTTATAGGGGGTAGTTTTGTTATTTCTCAGCCTTTAATTCTTGTATTATGTCATTTTGATCTCATCTATGTCCCTTACCAGTTTACATAACCCTAATATATATCATTCTTCCCCATTCTGAAAAACCTTAAGAGTCTCTAAACCATCTCAAAACCCTCTCTAAACCTCTTCAAAACATTATCAAAACCTTAATTCAAATTCAAGGATCTCAAGAACAACTTTTGATTTCAAGTACCCGACTCATATCTCAAGTCTCCTTCAAGTTCACTCCAAGAAATTCTATATTTAAGGTATGTGGGACTTCATTCATGAGTCCGTCCACCCATGGAGCTTAACCGTCTCATTTTATTAAAAATTGCATGATCTAAAATTATACTACTTATGGGTATCTCTTATTATGAATTCTGAACGTAAATTATGTTGGGTTTTATCAAGTATTAATTGATTATGTATGAATATCTTTTCTAATATCATATTATAGGTTGATTAATATCTATTGAAGTTATACATGATATGAACTATGAAAATTATGATTTATTTTGAATTTTGAGATAAATTTCAAGATACCCAAAAAAGGGGGTTTTGCTACAATATTGGTGGTTTGATTTTGAATGACTTTAAAATAAACTGATTTTACTCCTTCTTGTTTATACTCTTGAGTTACATGATTTTGAACAAGTATCATGAACCCATCGTGTGTCTGATCAAATTGCATGATAAGAATTCCTAAGTTGTTGATGAACTATTGCATGATTTTCAAGTCAAGTGACTTCGTAATAATTATGGGTTTTCAAGCATGTATTAAATTCATGAAAAATGTCTATAATCTTACAAGTGATAAGTTAAGCCCTATTTCAAGATGTTATCCTCTTGTGAGCTATTCATGTCAAGTTGAGGGATCAAACATGATCACTATTTTACCCTCATGTTCAAGTTAAGCTTAATAGTAGAGGTAAAGCGTGTGAAGAGATACTCATGTCATGATTCATGTCTCTTACAAGTTATGCATTTTATGACTGAACTTATGATTATTTCAAGTATTCCATAGGATTAGACATAGCACTAGTTGAGGCTTAAGGTGGGGGCTCGACTCAAGGGGTCCTTATATAAGGTCTTTAGTCTCTAAACTATCTGCCACCATACAATTATATTATTTCCTAGATGGGATTTTCTAGTGGATCTATCTAGTTCATGTTATCATGTTTGGTTTATCTTGTCATGTAGACCACACCTTATCGAGGAGGTGTTATGCCTCGTACACCTTACCAAGGAGGTGTCATGCCTTGGATTCCAAGTAGTAGTGAAAATATGCCTTGGAAGTGCTAACAATCATAAATTATATATATATAAAAATCTGTGCACTATATAAAAAATCTGACTTCATATTCTTGTTGACGGGGTCAAATTAAATGGGAAATGGGTCTAACCCTGATTTTAGTGCAAACTCGCAATTTCATTTTCCCAAAATCTTGATTTCCAGAATCTATCCATAATGGTGCTATGTCGTGCAGCCGTCGTGACCTATGTAAATTTTGCCTCCGTAATAGGTTTGCGTCACGAAATAGACGCTCTCCTGTGTATTTTGTTGCCAGTTTTTTTTTCTCGGTCTTTGGACCAAGCCCTCCTAAGCATGAAAATACCTATACTTATCCATATTTCACCCTCATATAATCCAAGACATTCTGTGATATTCATCAAATACTTAGCCGAATATTTCTCTACAAAATGATCTCCCAAAGCTCATCCAGATCTTAAGGTTCTCATTCAAGCTTCAAGTCTCTATCTCCAATCTTCTTCAAGTGTTCTCCCAAGGTCATGGTATGTGGTTTTCTTTCATGGGTTCCTTCCACTCATGATACCCAAGCTCTCTTTTACTTAAAATTGCATGACTTAAAGTTGATTTACTCATGGGTTTTATATATTCTGAATTTCACTGCACATGTTGGGTTTTCATGAAATTAGGGTTGTTTAGAAAGTTTTGAGTTATGAATCTAAGATCTATTGTGAGATTTGATGAAGGGTGTTAATTCATATTGCTTGATGGTTTTACCTAGTATCTATGGATGGTTTTACATTGAATTTTCTAGCTTGATTTTACTCTTGATTTTCATGGTTTTACACTAGTAATGCACACTCGCCAAGTGTTTGCTAAAATGTCCGAATTATGATTTCTTGACAAATTGAAAGTCCAATACACGTCTTATGAGTTGAACGACTATATGATGATGAAAGGTATATATGTATATGGTATTACCTCTATATGTTGGCAATTGACCAAGCCTCACTTGGGGGGTTATAGGCCCGTATAACCTTGTTAAGCGGTTAGTACATCGATTGCCTCACTCGGGTGGTGGTAGGACCATGTAACTATGTTGAGGGGTTTGTACCTTGATAACTATGTTGGGTGATTTGTACTCTATCAACCCTGTTGGGGGGTTTGTACCTTATCAACCTCGATGCAGAGTTTCTACCTCATCAACCTATTGAGGGGTTCACACCTCATTGGCCTCTCCAAAGGGGTGGTAGGCCTTGGATAAACACTAATAATGGTCTCTCCTTACATATGTATTATGTTCTATATTATCATGGTTTTACTTCAAGAATCAATCATACATGCCATATTGTTATACGCTTACCTATTGCCTCTGTTATGTATTTTACTTATGGTGCTTATCTCTTGTTACATTGTATCCTACATACTTAATATATTCAAATGTACTAATGCATACTCTATACCAACATTATGTCACTATGTAGGAATCGGAGCCTCGCTTGATCCTCCTCCACCACATGGCTAGTATGACTTCTCCCAAGCTCTTTGGTGAGTCCTGTATTTTAGGGATGATGCTTATGACCTCTTACTATGTTCTAAGGCAATGTTTATTTTGTGTACATATTGACTATGAGGGTGAGCCTAGTTACTTGTCTTGGCCCCCGCTCTTATCTTTGTAGTAGACGTTTTATTCGACATGTCAAGTGTAATGTTATAAGATTTGTAACTATATTAAATCTTGTTGTTTATGATATGAAAGATGTCCCTTAGCCCCAGTTATCCCTATTTGCTATGTCTTGTTTTATTTTATTGCTTTCGCGACCAAGGATATGTAATGATATGCCAAGAGGCTTGCTTGGGGTCCCTTTGTTTTCCCCTTACAACATGTCATGTCTAGGCCCTAGGCTTCAGTCATGAAAAAATTGATATCAAAGCACTAGGTTGTTAGATCCTCAAGGTGAAACATATCACGTTGATTAGAGTCTTGTTCATGGTTGTGTTGTACACCACAACTATGAGAAGACGCTATGAGGCATTTAGGAAATGTTTCCTTTCTTCATACTCAATGTCATGCTATAAAAGTTGAAGTAAGGTTTTTTCCACTAATGATTGTCCTTTTCTATGCTAGATCATGCCTAACATGGGAGGAAGAAGAGCCCATACACCTGAGGAGCAACCAATTAATGCAGTGCTTTGGGATTCTCTCACTTTTCTTGATGAGGTTTACAAGATTTTGGCTATCATAGGTGTGAAGTTAGAGGATAAGGAGTTAGTGGCCTAACAACTCAAATGGGTAGCACGAATATGGTACAATCAATGTAAAGAGGATAAGAGGGTCGATAATGTGGTACTTTAGGAGGAGTTCAAGGTGGCTTTCCTTAATTGATTCTTTCCAATTAACCTTACGGAAGCCAAATTGGTCATTTATGAATTTGAGACAAGAGTCTATAAGTGTGAGGAAGTATGTCCTTAATTTCAACAACTTTCAAAATATGCTTCACATTTGATGGCCGACTCAAGGTCTAGGAAGAATAAATTTATGATGGGTGTTTCCGACTTAGTGAGTAAGGAGTGTTAGTTCATCATGTTGATTAGTGACATGGACTTGTCCTATTTGATGACCTATGCCAAACAAATGGAAGAGGAAAAGTTGAAGAAGAGAAGGCGTCATGAGGCCAAAAGGGCCCATTTTGAGGGAAATTTCCATAGTTGAAAGGGTGGGCAATTCCATCAAGGCAAAGGGGCTTCTCATGCATTTCATAAGTGGGTTACCAATACTTTTCCAAGGGCCCAAAGTGTTGAGGGTGTGGTTCCTAATGGTAGGTGTCCGAAATATGATAAGGGTCATAGTGACCCATGCTTAAGGGAAACTAATATGTGATATGGGTGTGGAGAAGTTAGGCATAAGATGTTGGATTGCCCTCAAAATCGCAAAAAATATAGGGAGGTTCATCCACAAGCTGCAAATGCAGTTCCTTTGGGTGATAAGATAGTGCCCCAAGGCACAATAGGTTTTATGCTTTGCATGGGATGTAAGGGGTTGATGAGGTGCCCGATGTTATTATCGGTATGTTGAAAATTTTTTATTTTGATATGTATGCATTCATTGATCCAAGTGTCACCCTTTCTTTTCGTACCCCCTTTATTGGCAAAAAGTCCCATGTTTAAACTAAATTGTTGTGTGAGCCATATGAGGTGTATACACCTATTAGTGCATCTATTGTCTTCAAAATATTAATTTCCATATATCTCAAAATTTGTTTGTTATCTTGAAAATCCAACTTCGGATTCTTGTCCAGGGGGTCCAAATTATTTGAAAGAGGTCTAACCCTAATTTAAGAGGAAAGATTTAGCAATTATGAAGTTTCAAGAACACAAATTCCAATGGGTTTTTTGCATTGCCTTCGCGACACACCCCTGTGTTATTTTGGACACTATTTTTTAGCTTTTGTCTAAGAGTTTTAAGTCTTGGGCCTAAAAGTTTCCATATATATTTTTACCTATACTTAGTCGAATTGCACCCTCCTATCACCCTAAATATTTCCCAGTAGTCACTCCAACACTTAGCCATATTTTTAACTCCGAAATTCAAGTCCTAAACCCTCATCACAAGCTAAGGTTTCCTTCAAGATCTTCTTTAAGCTTCAAGTCTTCATCTCCAATCTTAACAAAGAGCTTATCCAAAGCTAAGGTATGTTGTGTTGAACTATTGCGTCCTTTCTCACATGTTGACTAATCTTCTTTTTAATAATATTTAGTGATTTAAAGTTGATTTTACATGTAGGTCTTGCATATTAAGAAATTTACTGCACAATGATTTTGGTTCATGAAATTATGGCTATTGTAGCATGCTAGGGGCTCTGAATCATGGAGCTAATGTTGGATTTGATGAGGGGTTTTGATGTGAATATCTTGGAGGAGTTGAATGGTTTTGATTGATAGTCTTAGAAAAGATTTTCTTGCATGATTTCATCTCTAAATTCCATAGTCTTTTATACCCATACCACATCCCTAAGTGTTTGATAAAATAATCGGCTAGGGTTTCTCATGGAATTGAAGTTATAAAGCATGAGATATGACATAAATGACTATCTGATTATGAAATGACCTTATGTGCATGATGAATTTTATATGATGTATTGTATTAGAGCATTCTCGATCCAAAATCCTAGTTAAGGGGTTAATATCTCAACCACTAGGGTGATGGGTGCTATCATCACTAACCTAGTTGAACGGTTAATATCTCAACCACTAGGGTGATGGGTGCTATATTCACTAACCTTAATGAGGGGTTAATACCTCAAATATAACGGTGATGGGTGTTATCATCACTAACCTTGATGAAGGGTTAATACCTCACACACTAGGGTGATGGGTGCTATCATCACAAACCAACCAAGGGTTTATACTTTGGAAATCTAGCTTACTCTATTCTTCACATATGATACCTTATATTTGCATGAGTTATTTAAGCATATTTTACTCTAACATTGATCATACATATCATCTTGCTATAATATGCCTATTGCCTTTTGTTATGCTTTTTTATTATGATGCCTAAATTCTTGTTTCATTGCATCCCACATACTTAGTACATTAAATCATGCTAACACATCCTCTTGACTTCATGATATCGTCATGTAGGAATCGGAGCCCAAGTTGATCTTCATCCTCCTCCATGTTGCTAGACAATGCTACTGAAGCTAGTTGGTGAGTCCTCCATTTTGGGGACCTTGCTCTACGTTTTCTCTAGCTTTATATTGAAACGTTCTACCTTATCTTCTATTTTGACTATAAGGGTGAGCCCGGTTACTTTATCTTGTCCCCTTATCTATGTATTTAGAGGTGTTTATTTTGCACATCTTGTATCTATGATATAAGTTACGACTCTTGTCTCTTGATGATGATCTTTTGTAAGCTATCCCTTTGCCCCTTTGACCCTTATTCTGACTTTATGTTTTTTATATGCGTTTTCAACGAATGATGTGTAATGATAAGTTTAAAGGCTTTTATTTTTGATTGGGGTCGCTTCAGGTTCCCCATTCGTTGTGTCACATCTAGGTTCTAGGCTTGGGTCATGACAAGCTTAGTTTCAGAGCACTAGGTTAATAGATCCTTAGATTCAACATACCGCATCGAATAGAGTCCTATTCATGGTTATGAAGCACGCCATGACTATGGATAGGAGGCTATGAGGCATTTTAGGTAATGTTTACCTTCTTTATATTTTAAGTCATGCTATATAGTTGTTGTAAGTATTTTCCCTCTAACGATTTTTGTTCGTTATTCTAGATCATGCCAAACACTACAGGAAGACTGGTCCAAAATCCTGAGGAGCAACCTACCAATGGTGAGCTCTGGGATGCTCTTACTATGCTTGCCTAAGGGGTGGCCAACCAAGTCCAACAAGGGGACCAAGCCTCTCATGCTACTGCCCTGAGAGCTAGGGTAAGTGACTTCATGAAGATGAATCCTCTGATTTTCCATGGGTCAAAGGTGGATGAAGATCCACAAGCGTTCATTGATGAGGTTTACAAAATTTTGAATATCATGGATGTTGGGCCAAATGGAAAGGCAGAGTTGGTGGCATACCAACTCAAGGGGGTAGCCCAAATTTTGTATGATCAATGGAAGGGTGAGAAGGAAAATGGTTACTTGGTGCTTTGAACTTGAAACAAGATGCTATGAATGTGAGGACATATGTCCTCAAATTTAAGCAAATTTCAAAGTATGTTCCTCACTTTTAGGACTATCCTAGATGAAGGATGAATAATTAGTGTTGGGCTCTCCAACTTGGTGAGTGAAGAATACCGATCTGCCTTGCTAACTGGTGACATAGACTTGTCTTGGTTGATGACATATGCTGAGCAAATAGAGGAGGAAAAATTGAGAAAGAAGAGGGGCCATAAGGCCAAGAGGGCCCATTTTGAGGTTTTGTTCCGAAAGGGTGTTAGATTTCATCAAGGCCAAAGGTCTCACCATGCTACTAACAGTGGATTTGCCAATGATTTCCCTAGGCCTCAAGGTATTGATGGTGTGGATACTAATGATATGTCTCCTAAATGTGGAGGGGTTATAGGGCCCATATTTGAAGTGCTCTAATACATGTTATGAATCTGGGGAGCTTATGCACAAGAAGGTAGACTGTCTAAGAAACAATGGCAAGGTTCGGGGTTCTAATGCGGTCTCATTGGAGAAAGGTTGTACTTAAGGTGGTTACCCAAGGAACAATCAATTTTATGCTCTACATGAGAGGCAAGGGGTTGGTGAGGTCCCCAATCTTGTTACCGGTATATTAAAAATCTTTGACTTTGATGTTTATGCTTTGATTGATTAGGTGCCATTCTTTCCTTTATTACCCCTCTTGTTGCTAAAAAGTCTTATGTTGTCCCCGAGTTGTTTCATGAGTCATATGAAGTTTTTACTCCTATTGATGTCTCTTTTGTTGCTACAAAAGTTTATTATAGTTACCCTGTTTGTATTTTGCATAAGTTGTTGTCTTATGATCTTGTTGAATTAGATATGGTATACTTTATATCATTCTTAGGCTGGATTGGTTGCACACCTACTATGGTTCTATTGATTGTAGAATCCTAGGGTCAAGTTTCAATTTCCTAATGAACCCATATTTGAATGGGAAAGTCAAGATATGTTGGTCAAGGGTATATTCATTTCATGCATTAAATCCCATAAGTTGATTTCTAGGGGATGTTTGTATTATCTTGTGAGGGTTAAAGATGTGGAGTCCAAAGTCCCTTCCATCGAGTTAGTCCCCATTGTAAATGACTTTCTTGATATTTTCCCAAATGACCTCCCGTGTGTCCCTGCCAAAAGGGAGATAAATTTAGCATAGATTTTCTTCTGGATACTCAACCTATCTCTATTCCCGCTTATCGTATGGTATCAACGGAGTTGAAGGAGTTAAAAGAACAATTGAAAGATTTGTTGGAAAAGGGATTTATTAGACCTAGTCAATCACCTTGGGGTATACTAGTGTTATTTTTAAAAAAGATGGATAGGTCACTTAGAATGTGCATTGACTACCGACAACTCAATAGGGTCACTATAAAGAATAGATATCCTCTTGCAAGAATTGATGACTTATTTGACCAATTGCAAGGGGCTAGCTTTTTCTCTAAGATTGATCTTCAGTCCAAATAACATTAGGTGATGGTAAGGGAGTGTGATATTCCCAAGACGGTCTTACAGACTAGGTATCGGCACTAAGAATTTATGGTAATGTCCTTTGAGTTGACTAATGCATCGAACCCTCTTCATGGACATAATGAGAAGAGTCTTTAAGCCCTACCTTGATTCTTTTGTTTTGGTATTCATTGATGATATTTTGATCTATTCACGTAATAGAAGGGAGCATATGCGCCATTTAAAGGTTGTATTGAAAAGATTGAGAGAGGAGAGATTGTATGCAAAATATGAAAAGTGTGTGTTTTGGTTGAAGGAGGTTGCATTCTTAGGTTATCTGGTGTCGGGGGATGGTATTAAGATGAATCCTAAGAAGACCAATGTCATTTGAAATTTGGCCTAGACCATTGACCCCATCAGATATTTAGAGTTTCTTAGGCCTTGTGGGTTACTACAGAAGGTATGTGATGGGTTCTTCTCCATTGCTTCCCCTGTGACAAAATTGATTTAAAAGAAGGTTAAGTTTTTACGGACCGATAAATGTGAGAGAATCTTCCAAACATTGAAGGGTAGACTTGTGTTAGCTCCTATATTGTCACTCCCAGATAGGCTTGAGGGTTTTATTGTGTATTCTAATGCATCTGCACATGATCTTAAATTAGCAGCCAGGTGTTTGAATTAAATATTTAGTGTCATTATTTGTATAGGGTGCATGTTGATATCTTCACCGATCATAAAAGCCTCCAATATGTCTTCACTCAAAAAGATCTCAACATGAGACAATTAAGGTGGCTAGAACTTCTTAAGGACTATGACATGAGTGTACATTACCATCTAGGTAAGGCAAATGTTATGGCGTATGCTTTGAGTCGGGTATATATGGGTATCCTAGCTCATGTGGATGGTGGTGATAGGTTGATGGATCGGAGGTGGATAGATTGGCTAGATTGGTGGTTAGGGTGGAAGATGTGTTTAATGGTATTATTGTTGTTGATGGTTCTAAATATTCTTGTGTTAATGAGGTGATAGCAAAAAATGATCTATACTCCTCCTTGCATGAATTAAAGATCTTGGTGAAAGAGTGTAAAATAGAGGTTTTTCCCACGGGGTAGATGGTGCCCTTAGATACCAAGGTAGGTTGTGTGTGCCATGTGTTGATGGTTTGAGGGAGATAATTCTTGATGAGGCCTATAATTCTTTTTATTCTATCCACCTCTATTCCATCAAAATGTATTGAAACTTAAGGGATGTGCATTCTGGGAAGGCATGAAAAGGGACATTGACAAATTTTTTTCCAGTTGCCATAGTTGTCAATAAGTCAAAGATGAACATCAAAGGCCAGGTGGCCTAACCCAAGACATAGAGATTCCCACATGAAACTGGGAGGGGATTAATATGCATTTTGTAGTTGGGTTGCCCAAGACTAGGGAAGGTTTTGATTCCATTTGGGTGGTTATAGGATGCCAAAATTGGGTCGCTTTCTGCCGGTTAAGACTACATATGGTGCTGAAGAGTATGCAATATTGTATAGTCATGAGTTAGTGAGGTTTCATAGGGTTTCGTTGTTCCTCAAATCAGATCATAGTTCACAATTACTTCACACTATTGATGGTCTTTTAACAGGGGTCTTTGTACAAATATCCACCTTAGTACGACCTTCCATCCACAAATAGATGGCCAAGCCGAAATATAATCCAATCCCTTGAAGCTATACTTTGGGCATGTGTATTGGAGCTTAGTAGTAGTTAGGATGACTATCTTCTTTTACTTGAGTTTGCCTATAGCAATAGATGTCACTCTAGCATCAGTATGGCTCCTTTTGAGTCTCTTTATAAGAGGCAATGTAGATCACCAGTTGGTTGGTTTGCGATTGGCGAGATGGCTTTATTGGGATCGAGTCTAGTTATGGATGCTCTTGAGAAATTTAGGATGATTACAGAAAGTTTAAAAACATCATAAAGTTCTAAAAAATCTTATGTCGATATGAGAAGAATAGACCTTGAATTAAAAGTGGGTCATAGGGTCTATTTGAAAGTTTCTCCAATGAAAAGTTGTGGTTCGTTTTGGTATAAAGGGGAAATTAAGTCCAAGGTATGTTGATCATTATTAGGTGATAAAGAGGGTTGGCAAGGTAGGTTATAAGTTGAAGTTGCCTAGTGAAATAAATTTGGTTTATCCGGTGTTCCATTTCTCCATGTAGACAAAATGTCGTGGTGATCCTAATGCCATTGTGCCTCTTAATGTTATGGATGTTATTGAGCATAACTTAACTTATGAGGGGGTTCCAGTTTAGTTTTTAGATAGGCAAGTAAAGAGATTGAGGAACAAAGAGTTGACATCCGTTAAGGTCCTTTGGAGGAACCAACAAGTTGAAAGTGCTACATGGGAGGCCGAAGCAGACATGCAAAAGTAGTATCATTATCTTTTCCACTCCACTCAAGCCAAATGTACTAAGCCTAAGTTCCATATGTTATTTTAAGTATTACATTTCAGCCCCTGTGTCATTCATATGCATTCATGTTTGAGTTGGTAAACTTATGATGATTTTAGGCTTATGTTGAGATTTTGAAAATAGTATTTTAAATGTAATATTGCATCTTATTTGAGGCTAATTTGTTCATAATCACTCTTTTCTTGTACTTCCCTTTTACATTTATGGACGAATGTTTCCTACGGTGAGATATTGAAATGATCCCAAAAAAGTGTCAAAAAATGTGCCTTAAAATGCTTAAGATTTTAATTTCCATATGTCTCAAAATTCGTTTGTTATCTCTAAAATCCGACTTTGGATTCTTCTTCGGGGGGTCCAAATTAGGGGGAAAATGGTTCTAACCCTGATTTAAGAGCAAAGATTTAGCAATTATGAAATTTCAAGAATGCAAATTCCAGTGGGCTTGGCGACGCGCTCGTGTGTTACTTTGGACACTATTTTTTAGCTTTGGTTGAAGATTTTAAGTCTTGGTCCTAAAAGTTCCCATGCGTATTTTTACCTATACTTAGTCATATTTCACCCTCATATCACCCTGAACATTTCCCTATACTCACTCCAACACTTATCCAGATTTTTCACTCACAAATTCAAGTCCCACACCCTCATCCCAAGCTAAGGGTTCCTTCAAGGTTCTTCTTGAAGCTTCAAGTCTTCATCCCCAATCTTCACCAAAAGCTTCTACAAAGCAAAGGTATGTGGTGTTGAACCATTATGTCCTTCCACCCATGGTGCCTAAGCTTCTTTTTACTAATATTGCATGATCTAAAGTTGATTTTGCATGTGGGTCTTCTATATTATGTAATTTACTGCACAATGGTTTTTGTTCATTGAAGTATGTCTATTTTAGTATGTTTTGAGCTCTAAATCTTGCATCTAGTGTTGGATTTTATGAGTGGTTTTAATGTGAATGTCTTGCGGGCGTTGCAAAGTGTTGATTGATAGTCTTACAATAGATTTTTTTGTGATTTCATCTCTAAATTGCATTGTCTTTTACCCCCATTAGACAACCCCATGTGTTTTATAAAATGTCTGGCTAGGGTTTCTTCTGGAACAGAAGGTCCAAAGCATGAGATATGATATAAACGACTATATGACAATGAAATAAGGTTATGTACATGATGAATTCTATATGAAGTTTTGTATTAGGCCATTCCCGATCCTTTAGCCTAGTTGAGGGGTTAATATCTCAACCAATAGGGTGATGGATGCTATCATCAGTAACCTACTTTAAAGGTTAATATCTCAAACACTAGGGTGATGGGTGCTATCAGGACTAACCTTGATGAGGGGTTAATACCTCACACACTAGGGTATGTATGCTATCATCACTAACTTTGATAAGGGGTTAATACTTCACTCATTAGGGTGATGGGTGCTATTATCACTAACCTTGTTGAGGGGTTTGTACCTTACACATTAGGGTGATCAGTGCTATCATCACTAACCGACCAAGGGGTTTATACTTTTGAAATCTAGCTTATTCTATTCATCACATATAATACCTTATATGAGCATGAGTTATTTAAGCATGTTTTACTCTAGCATTGATCATTCATGTCATCTTTCAATAATATGCCTATTGCCTATTGTTATGCATTTTTATTATGATGCCTAAATTCTTGTTGCATTGCATTCCACATAGTACATTCAAATGTGCTAATGCACAGTCTTGCTACATGGTATCACCATGTAGGAACTGGAGCATAAGTTGATATTCATCCTCCTCAAATTAGCTAGACAGTGTTACTCAAGCTAGTTTATGAGTCCTCCATTTTGGGTACCTTGGTCTATATTTTCTCTTCCTTTGTATTGATACATTCTACCTTATGTTCTATTTTGACTGTTAGGGTGAGCCTGGTTACTTTGTCTTGGCTCCTGCTCTTATCTATGTATTTAGAGATGTTTGCTGGACAATTTTTGTATATATGTTATGAGCTATGACTCTTGTCTCTTAATGATGATGTTTTGTAAGCTATCCCTTAACCCCTTTTCCCCTTATTTTTATTTTATGTCATTTATATGCTTCCGCTATAATGATGTATAATGACAAGTTAAGAGGTTAATTGGGGTCCCTTTGGGTTCCCCGTTCGCTATGTGACGTCTATATCCTATGCTTGGGTCGTGACAAAACGACTATAGAAATTGTCCGATTTGCATTTTGCATGAAATATTACTTTGTGATCTTGTTGAGTTGGACATGGTTGATTTTGATATCTTTCTAATGGTGGATTTGTTGCATGCATACTATGCCTCTATTGATTGTACAACCCGTAGTGTCAAATTTGTATTCTCAAATAAACCCTTTCTAAAGTGGGAGAGTCATGATGTGATGGTAAAGAATAGATTTATCTCTTGCATTAAAGCCCATAAGTTGATATCAGTGGAATGTCTTTATCATCTTGTGAGGGTTAGAGATGTGGAGTCCAAAGTCTTCCCCCATAGAGTCAGTTTCGATTGTAAATGAATTTCTTAATATCTTTCCAAATGACCATCACGGAGTTCCCTAGGAAAGGGAAATAAACATTAGTATAGACATGCTCCTCGATACTCAACCCATTTCTATTTACCCTTACCGTATGGCCTCGATAGAGTTAAAGGTTTTGAAGGAATAGGTGAGGGACTTGTTAGAGAAGCATTTCATTAGGCCTAGCCAATCACCATGGGTTGCACTGGTGTTGTTTAAGAAGAAAAAGGATGGGTATCTTGGAATATGTATTGACTACTGGCAACTTAATAGGGTCACCATAAAGAATAATATCCTCTTCAAAGGATTATTGACTTGTTTGACAAATTGCAAGAGGATAGTCATTTTTGTAAGATTGATCTTGGTCCGAATATCATCAAGTAAAGGTAAGGAAATGTGATATTCTTAAGACGGCCTTCCAGACAAGGCATGGGCATTATGAGTTTGTTGTGATGTCTTTTGGATTCTATCTCCATGGATCTTATGAATAAGGTCTTCAAATCCTACCTTGATTTTTTATGGACTTCATTGATGACATTTTGATCTATTCACATTCTGAGAAAGAGCATATAGGTCATTCGAGGGTAGTGTTACAAAGATTCATATTACAAAAATATGAATTTGGGTTGAAAGAAGTTTCCTTACTAGGTCATGTGGTGTCAGGTGATGGTATTAAGATGGATCCCAAAAAGACCAATGTGATCAGAAATTGGCCTAGACCATTGGCCCCATTGGATATTAGGATCTTCTTGGGTCTAGCTGTTAGTATCGAATATTTGTGAATGAGTTCTCTTTTATTGCTTCTCCCATGAAAAAATTCACCTAAAAGAAGGCTATGTTTGTGTGGATCAATGAGTGAATAAAAATTCCAAACCTTGAAAAATAAGCTTGTGTAAGCTACTATATTATCACTATCGGAAAGGCTAGAGGGGTTTATTATGTATTGCCATGCTTCTAGAGTTGGTTTAGCTTGTGCTCTAATGAAAAATGGTAAGGTCATAGACTATTCTTCTAGGCAACACAAAGTGCATAAAAATAACTATCCTACCCATGATTTTGAGCTAGCCGCCGTGGTATGTGCATTAAAGATATGATGTCACTATTTGTATGGGGTTCATGGTGATGTATTCACCAATCATAAGAGCCTCCAATATGTCTTCACCCAAAAAGATCTCATCTTGAGGGAAAGAAGATGGCTAGAGCTTCTTAAGAACTATGACATGAGTGTGCATTATCATGCCAGTAAGGTTAATGTTATGGCGCATGCTTCCAATGGGGTGTCCTTCGGTAGCCTAGCTCATCTTGATGATGGTGGAAAAGGGGTGTCTAAGGCGGTCCATCATTTAGCTAGATTGGGTGTTAGGTTAGAAAGAGTTGATAATGGGGGTGTTGTTGTTGTTGATGGTTCTAGATGTTCATTGGTTGAGGAGGTAACAGCTAAGCAAGGTCTTGACCCCATGTTCACAGAATTGAAGGCATTCATAAAAGATGGTAAGGTGGAGGTTTTCTCCCAAATGGGGGATGGTCTTATTAGCTACCAAGGTAAGTTGTCTATGCCTTTTGTTGATAGCTTGATGGAAATGATTCTTTATGAGGCTCATGGTTCTTCTTATTCTATTCACTCTGGCTCTACTAAGATGTAAAAGTATTTGAGAGATATGTATTGGCGGGAATGCATGAAGAGGGACATTGCCAAACTTGTTTTTGGTTGCCATAGTTGCCAACAAGTTAAAATTGAACATCAAAGGCCAGGTGGCATAACCAAAGACATAGAGATTCCTGCATGGAAGTGGGAAGAGATTAATTTGAATTTAGTGGTTAGGTTGCCCAAGACTAGAAAGGGTTTTGATTCCATATGGGTGGTTATTGGTAGATGACAAAATTGGCTTACTTTCTACTGGTTAAGAGTACCTACAAGGCTAAAGAATATGTTAGGTTGTACATTCATTACTTGGTGAGGCTTCATGGGGTTCCTTTGTTCATAATATCGGATCATGGTGAACAATTCACTTCACAGTTTAGGAGGTCCTTCAAAAGAGGTCTTGGAACCACGGTAAAGCTTAGTATGACCTTTCACCCTCAAATGAATGGCAAAGTCAAAAAAACTATACAAAAACTTGAGAACATGCTTAGGGCTTGTGTATTGGACCATAAAGGTAGTTGAATGATCATCTTCCATTGATTGAGTTTGCCTATAACAATAGCTATCATTCTAGTATTGGCATGGATGCTTTTTAAGCTCTCTATGATAGTCGTTGTAGATCACTGGTTGGGTGGTTTGAGGTTGATGAGGTGGCTTTGTTAGGACAATATCGAGTTATGGAGGCTTTCGAGAAGGTTAGGATGATATCAGAAAGGTTTAAAATAGCCCAAAGTCGTCAAAGTCATATGTTGATATGAGGAAAAGGGATCTTGAGTTAAAGGTTGGTGATTGGGTTTATTTGAACATGTCACCCTTGAAGGGTGTGGCCTATTTTAGTATCAAGGCCAAGTAAATCCCTTGATATTTAGGTCCTTATAGGGTGATGAGAAGGATTAGTAAGGTGGCCTACTAGTTGGATTTGCATAGAGGAATGGAATTGGTTCATCCGGTCTTTCATGTGTATATGTTAAGGATGTTTGTGGGTGATCCTAATGCTATTATAGCTCTTGGTCTACATTGGTTAAGGTCTCCTCCCATATATGTATGTTAAATATGCAAGAGTAATGGTTTTTGTGGATGATTCATTTTAAGTATTGCTTATACATGTCATATTGAGTATATATCCATTGATTATGATTATGCATCTTGCTTGTTATGGCTTACGTCTTTGTTACATTTCACCGATTTCAAGTACTAACACATACTTAGTACATTCCAAGTACTAAAGCATACTCTATGCCTACATGATATTACCATGTAGGGACCGGAGCTCGTATCGATCATCCTCGTCCACGTGGCTAGTTTGATTCTTAAAGAATGCTTTTGGTGAGTCATAAACTCTGAGGATAATACCTATTTTATTCATGCTATGTTTATACTTGTTGCTTATGTTAGATACTTATTATCATGAGGGTAAGCCCAGGATATGTCTTGGCCCCCTCAATATTCTTAAGTAGAGGTGTTGTTGGATACTATGTTTGTATATGATTACGATCTTGACTCTTCTTATGTTCTTCTGATTATGAAAGACTACCCTTAGTCCAGCTTTCCTTTTTATAGTTAACTCTTGTTATTGTCTTATTTCATTTCCACAACAAAGGATGTGTACCTGATATACTGAGAGGTTTATTAGGGATATCTTCGGACCTCCTATTCATCGTGTCACGTCTAGGCCCTAGCCCTTAGTCGTGAAAATCCAAGCTAGAATCTCCCTATTCCTAGTTTGATTCCATTAATCAAGCAAAATAAATCTCAATATATAATTTCTTGCTACTTGTTCAATACCCAATCCAATTGTCACTCTTCCAAGTAAAGAATTGGATGCATATGGCTTAATTTAGTGTTTGCAGCCAGTGAATTGAAAAATAAAAACATAAACAAGATGATAATAAAACCCAAGTAATAATAAGCTAGTTAAACTATTACTAATTCATATTATAACACAAGTGTCTACAACCCCAATTATTGAAGTAAGTTACTCATGCTAGAAATGAAGGATACAAGATTAAAGGAAAAGAAATAGATATTAAGGAGTAACTAGGAAAAACGATTGACACTCTATGCAACATCCTTCAAAACCTCCCACAATGCATTTTCACGTGTCCTCATAAATAAAGAGAATCCTACTCATACCGTATGCATTTCAAGTTAAAGGCAACATATTAAAATAGGAAGAATTAATGTTCTTTCTCAAAATGATGCTCAAGGGCTCAAAAATGTTCTCATAAGTTTGTTATTTATGTAAATAGCCATTAACATAGGTGGACATAGCTCAGACATTTAGCACTTGCCTGAATGTAACATAGGTGCCCTTGGCTCAAAAATTGTCTCATAGATTTAACATTTACGTAATGTAATGAGTGACAATAACCTTCCTAAGCACAAAAATTAAACACCTCAAATCATTTTCCTTTTCTAACTTTCACATTTTTCTTCTTCTCACCCCTTTATTTCACACCTTACAATCTTTTTTTTTAATGCTTCATTTTCATCTATGCACAACAAGCTTTATTGATTCATACTTATCTCTTTAATTACGTACTCATTCTGTTTTCCTTCAACTTCTTCACTACATTATTTCGATCACGTCTCCAAAATATTGGAGTTTTAGCCTAAGTTGTAAATTCACATTCTCTAGAAGGTGGTTATCAATGAAAAGGCTAAACTGCTGAAAAGAATTGACAAGGGTGATATTAGAATTTCAAATATTTTGAGGTAAGCCTAAAATAATCTTTCAAACCAAGTAAAACCAAGGATTTCTCCTTGAAGCACACATAGAACAAGTTGTAGACCAAAAGAGAGATAAATAACTCAACAAACAAGCTTACTGAAATGCTTTACATGTGATTCAGAATGCCCCATAATCATGATTTCTGTACATCTCAAATCCGTGAGTGATTTCAAAAATCTCACTTGATATTCTCGATCAGGAGGAAACATTCAGTGGAAAATGGGTATAAACTGGATTTTAGAAGCCCTTTACAAAAAAATAATTTTTACTAATTTTTTATTTGCAAAGGTTGTCCATGTCCAGGGCGCGACGTGCTTGGGGGGCGCCACTGTGTAATCCCAAGTCTATGTCTGCTCCGTAGCATGCCAGGGGTGCAAACCAGTGTATTATTTTTTTGGTTTTTCTATTTCGTCCAAGGGTATTGGGGTCATAGCCCCATGCAGCCTTAAATGTGAAATCACCCATACTTAGTCATTTTTAAAAATCTAAGGACTCAAGCTCAATTTTGGAACTCAAGGACTCATTTCAAGCTCTAAGTCCACTTTAGGTTCAACTTAAAGAATTCAAGGTTTAAGGTATGTGGGTCTTCATCCATGGGTCCTTTCACCCATGGAGCCCAACCTTCCCTTTTCATAAATATTGCATGTTTTCAAGTTGTATACTTATAGGTATCTCTGATCATGGATTATGAATATAAATTATGTGGGGTTTTATGAAGTATTGAATGATTATGCATAACTATCTATTTCCAGGTTATTCCATGAATTGACTATGTCTATTGAGACTATGCATGTTGTGAGCTATGAAGCTATAAACTATCATGAGCTTTTGTAATGGATTTTAAGGTACCTTACCTGAGGGTTTTACTGTATGTTTGTGGGTTGATTTTTATTGAGTTTACTCATCTTATTTCACTTTTAAATTGCATGATTTTGAGCAAGTATGATAACCACCTATGTGTTTGATAAAATTACATGACAAGAATTCTCAAGTTATTGATGATCTATTACATGATTTACAAATCAACTGACTATATGATGATTAAGGGATTTCAAGCTTGTATTAAATTCATGAAAAGTAACTATGATTTTACAGGTATCAAGTTAAGCCCTATTTCAAGAATTTTACCTTTTGTAACCTATTCATGATAAACCAAAAGGTTCACACATGATTATGATCTTCTCTTATGTTCAAGTTATTCATATTATGATTAAAGTATGATTATTTAAGGTATTCCATGGGATTTGACTTAGTACCTATTGAGGATTGAGATGGGGGCTCGACTCAAGAGGTCCTTATATATGACGTCTTTAGTCTCTAAACCATATGGTAGCATAGGATTTTGATTATGTCCCTTGAAATATCAGTAGATACATCTAGTTCATGTTGCCATCTTTGCTTTGCCTTGGCAAGTAGACGACACTTCGTCGGGGGGTGTCATGCCCGGTCACCTGAACTAAGAGGGTATCAGGACTTGAAGTCTAAGTTGTAGTTGCTTGGTCTATGTTGGTTCAAGTAACTTCCAACATATGTATGAGATATATATATATTGTGAAAGATGAATGATTTACAAGCATGTTTTATTATGAGCATTGATTATGCATGCCATATTGAGGTTATATATCAATTATTTTTTATTATGAATTTTGATTATATTGGCTTATGTCTTATTGCATTGCATCACGTATATTTATTACATTCAAATATACTAACGCATACTCTATGCCTACATGATATTACCATGTGGGTATGGGGGCTCCATAGATTATCTTCCATGTGACTAGTTTGGTACTTCAGAGATAAGCATTAGTGAGTCACCAAGTCTGAGGACACCATAAGCATTACTCTTTCTATTTTGAGACTTCATTATGTTGAACACTTATAATTATGAGTGTGAGCCTAGAAAGTGTCTTAGCCCCGCTCCATTCCAATTTAGAGGTGTGGTTGGATGATATGATTTGTTTATAATATGAGTTTGACTCCTTTATGCTTTGTGATTATCAAAGACTTCCCTTAGATCCACTTCCCTTTTATTATATCTCTTCTTGTTGTTTACTTTGCTTTTGCGACCAGTGATGTTGATTCATGTGCTAAAAGGCTTGTTTGGGGTCCTTTCTAGTTCCCCATTCATTGTGTAACATCTAAGCCATAGGCTTGGGTTGTGACAAACTTGATATCAAAGCACTAGGTTGTTAATAGTCCTTATAAATCCAACACAACCTATCTATTAGAGCCTTATTCGTGGTTATGAAGTGCATCACAATTATGATAGGAGGTTGTGAGGCATTTTAGGAAATGTTTCATTATTCATGGACTATATCATGCTTTCCAAGTATGATCTATATTTGGTGGCAAACCCTAGAGCTAGAATGAATAAATTTTTGTCGGGGGTGTCTAAATTGATTATTAAGGAGTGTCATACCACTATGCTAGTAAATGATATGTATTTTTCCCGACTCATGACATTTGTCGAACAACTAGAAGGGAAAAAGCATACAAAAAGAATAAGTGGTGAGACCAAGAGGGCTCATTTTGAAGATAGTTTCAAAGTTTCTAAGGGTGGACTATTTCCTCAAGGCCGAAGAGCCTAGATAGCCGAGATAGGGGTTTGTACTCATTAACCGAGGGAAGGATTTGTACTTCTCCACCTAGTGATAGGGCGACATCATCACTAATCAAGTTGGGGGTTTGTAATCATCAATAGAGGGAAGGGTTAGTACTTCTCCACCTAGGTGATGGGACGACATTATCACCAGCCAAGGGAAGGGTTAGTACTTCTCCACCTAAGAAATGGGGCAGCAGTATCACCAAGTGAAGGGTTAGTACTTCACCACCTAATTGATGGGGCGACATCATCACTAATCCCAAGGGGTTTGTATCTTGCAAATCTAATTTTGTCTATTCTACACATATGATATCTTATATGAGTAAGGGTATTATTAAGCATGTTTTACTCTAGCATTGATCATGCATGCCATATTGCTATATTATGCCTATTTTCTATTGTTATGCATTTTGATTATGATATCTATTTCTTGTTGCATTGCATCCCACATACATAGTATATTTAAATGTACTAATAGATACTCTTGCCTATATGATATCACCATGTAGGAACTGGAGACCAAGTTGACTCCTCTATGTGGCTAGTTCAGTGCTACTCAATCTAGTTGGTGAGTCCTTTATTTCGGGGACCTTGGTCGATGTTTTCCTTTGCTTTGTATTGACGTATTCTACTTTGTGTTCCATTTTTACTACGAGGGTTATCCCAGTTACTTTGACTTGGTCCCCACTCTTATCTATGTATTTTGAGGTGTTCGTTGGACAAGTCATGTATCTATATTATGAGCTTTGACTCTTTGTCTCTTGATGATGATGTTTTGCAAGCTATCCCTAAGCCCCTTTGTCCCTTATCCTTATTTTATGTCTTTTAAATGCTTTTATGACCAATGATGTATAATGACAAGTTAAGAGGCTTTATTGGAGTCCCTTTGAGTGCTCCATTCGCCATGTCATGTTTAGATCCTAAGGTTGGGTCGTGATAGTTTCAGACATGTAGTGGCTCTCATAGGTCCTTAAATTCACCAAAATATTCTACTCTTCCCCAAGATTAAGCCAACCTATAATTTTCTACAAAAACAAACATAAAATATATAAAAATCAGAAAAAGTCACATTGAGAACACACAAAATCCCTTATTTTAGGCACTAAATGAGTTGTATTGTGACAGCATATCAACACCCTCAACTTAGAATTATTGCTTGTCCCCAAGCAACGACTCAATACAAATAGACAATAATCAATAGAAGGAAATCATCCAACTGGCATATATTTCATCCAATTTCAACTCAAGTACCCAAGCTAGCTTTTTCAAAACCCGATTGTATAACTACCAAGCAAACCAAGGAACATTGATGAATTTGACAATCCAACTATGACAGGCTAAGGAGTATTAACAAATCACACTCACTGAACAAGTCATATGCTAATCATGGGATACAAATGACCTCACAGAAAAGAAATCCCTCTTTCTCACTCACTAAGCAATCAAAGTATATTGAGGGAGTATGCAAGCATACTCGCTCTCGCAAATGAATTTCATGCATGATGACCAATCCCACATGCTTTCCCATATAATCACACCCGGAGTGTTGACCAGTTGGATTAGGATCACTTTAGGATTATGAGCCTAAACCAGGGCAACTTTTTATAGCCAGCCTCAACTTAGGATTTTTACTTCAATCAAGGTTCATATGTTCAAGCATAGACCTAGGCGAATATCAAGGTATTTCTCTAGACAAGGTTAGGCTAACTAGGTTTTCATAAAGAAAAGATTCATGTAAGGCCCAACTATTTAGAACAAGGGGTAAAATCTTTCATTTGGTGGGTCATTTAAGGAAAAATGGACTTGTTTAAGAAATAATGGACTAAGGTACCTTCCTAATCAACAAAATTGGCAGTCCAACTCAGAGTAACAAGGCAAGTTTTGAATTTGTCACACCCCAAGTCCCGTTAGGGCATACTAGCACCCATTGCTGATAAGGCTCGGGAGAACCAACCTATATCTATGCGCTTTCTAGACATACTCTAAGGGATTTCTAACTTTATTTTGCCTTTAACAAAGTAAACAAAAATAACAAGCCAAAAGAAAATGCATATGGCTAGGCTATTGGGGCCACGGTGTCTAAGGAATGAGACATGGTCACACTTTAATTTACATAGTCTATAAAATCACTAGATAAGGAAAAGTATATGATGAGGGTAGGGACAGGCCTCGCCTCAACTGCTATACAATACAAACACATAAGCTCTAAACATACACAAAACTCTAAAGAAACCTGGAGCTTGGTAACAGCAGCTGGATATCCTGTACTCTACTGGGGAGATCTATTAGAACTTGTACCTACAACATAAAATGCAGGTCGCCCATAAGGGACATTAGTATGAGATAATGTACTGAATATGTAAGGCAAGAAATACTTTATATGACATAAAAACGCAAATGAAACTATGCACTGGTGTAGGATAAGAGACCACCTTTAGTTATACTGTGGGATTATGTACTTTCGGTTCTTTATATTACTTTACCTTTACTATATAATCTGTGTATAACATGCAATACAAATGACAAGCTAATCAGTAGTAAAACTGTATCGTCATTGTCCCTGGCTAGGTTCTTCTTGAACCCCTCGGGCTACCACCCGTGATTGCATCATCCCTGTCTAGGTGATTCTTCCACCCCTCGGGCTACAACCCATTAGTAAATAATATTCTTTATCTTTCAATTACCTTTGAGATGATTCTTTTGCTAGTTACAATATTGGGTCTGTAGGACTATAGGTGTAACATGTGAAATTTAGATAGTCATACAAGACAATATAAAAAAGAATATAGTACGTTACATAAATAATGAAATGAGTTTGAAATGAAATAACTCATAAACTTTATTTGGAAAAAAGAACCCATGTAACTTGGTATCCATATATGTATACAGATTTGAGGTGACTATATTTGGGAGCATACGAACATGTGCAAGAGTGTAGACACAGTTAATAGTTGTGTAGGATTTGCTAAGCGCCTTCATGTGCCAATAAAAGATCTATGTTTCATGTAAAACAATACGAAATCAAGTAACCTTACGTGCCGCATTGTATGACCTTGTTACTACCTAGAGATAAACTTCACTTCCTCAAAATATTTGTATACAATATAGTAGGTGATAAAACTAGCATTAGGAGCCAATAGATACATCTTGGCAGCCCAATCACATTAAAAAACAACACAGGGGCTGCAAGCGGGTATTATAAACCCAAGCGTATTCTTTCAACCTTTCTGCCCTTAATCATATTTTCTAATACATATTTTCTTGTGCACATCATGTGCAGCCTGTTTTGGTGCCACAAAAGTCTTACAACATCCCACAAAGTTCAATATATAACAATTCTACACAACTTACAAATGGACAGCATAACATTACGTCCCATTGCCCCATTTTGACGTCAACAATTCCAAACCCGTTCCAAATTTAACCAAACTATTCTCAACATATCTATAAATATAAATATACTTGAACCAGTATCAAAACAGTATAAAATCAGTCATTAAGGATGTCAGGAAATAGCCTTCAATCCAACTGTCCACAAGTTCATACTAAGAACACAATTGCGATATCATATAAGAAGTCACTTTTGTGGACCATAAAAGTCGTGAAGCAGCCTAGTTAAATTACTGTAGAACTAACCTTTTTCAAATTATTAAGTATTACTTGATAATACAATCAAAAAAGAAGAAACAAGCCTCTTGAACAACATGAAAAATTCACAACAATCCTTAGGACACACGTTGTCCAAAATTTTCAGCATATAGTTAATCAATATAGTCTCTTATTGTTCATGGAGAAACCTTATTTAACACTCAACTATAATCACTTACATTTACCTTAATGGTTAATGTCCTTCTTACGAACCCTAAAAGATTCATTTGGCTACTTTACAAATTCAAGAACAGTTGATAGAAAATTTAGAGAATAATTTATTTTTCTGTGGTGGTCAAGCTTAAAATGACTTACGGAAGCTGTTTTAAACCCTTTTTAAAGTGGAGATTTGGATGAGTTACTAAGGCATTTGTAGCCTTACATTATGAAGCTAGTGATCCAACTCCTTGCCCCTTTTATGTGGGCCTTAAGGGGCTCCAAATTTATGGGCCTTTGCTGCCCATTTTTCAGCTTTCTTCTTAATTAGTTTGGGTCTAATTTATCAAAGAAATTGTGATATCTATGGTCCCCTTTTAATATCCTCCTTTGGATTAATATATAGTCTATTTATGATGCTAATACTTGGGATTACACCCTTAAAATTGACTTTATTCATAATCGGACTTGGACAAATCCGATGTAGGGCCTCATCTCTGTTTAGTTAGAAATTTTAAGCTAAGTAAGTAGGTGATTCACCTGCTAGCTTCTTAAGTCCTATAAGCACCTCAATTCTCTCACCTTGTTTAGGTCCATGATCTCCTCAATTTAACACAAAACATGTATACACTCAACTCTCTTAAGCATTAGTCGCACATATCGCCCATTAACACTAGATTCAAGTACTTTTAAGAATTGACACTAATTTGACCAAACCATGTCATGTTTAATTTGTATAGTACAAGTATTGTAAGATGTAGGGTGTTGCATCCTCCACCTCTTAGAAACATTCATCCTCAACTGTTAGCACAATTGCATAGGTTAACTAAGTTCAACGCAATACACATTCGAACGCACGTACCTATTAAGGCCCCCAATTCTGGATGTTGGACTTCCTCTTTAGCTTCAAATAAGTAAGGGT
The DNA here is from genome assembly GCA_025642045.1 of Solanum sejunctum. Lineage (NCBI taxonomy): Eukaryota > Viridiplantae > Streptophyta > Magnoliopsida > Solanales > Solanaceae > Solanum > Solanum sejunctum. The sequence goes on along the minus strand of JAOTQJ010159999.1, from coordinate 29,934 downwards.
ATTTTGATTTTGTCGCATCCACGGCTTTCCATGTTATTGCTTTGGCTTGCTAATTTCTCCAAAGTACTTTTACTTAAGCTATTTTTGTTTCCTTAGCTTCTTAAATTCATATTCTAGAATAGCAACAGGTACTTTTTCATAGGTGAGATCTTCTGTAACCTGCACGTCCTCAATAGGAGTGATACGGGATAGATCACCTATGCATTTTTGAAGCATTGTGACATGAAAAACTGGATGAGCCATTGAAAGCTCCTGGGGTAGCTCTAGTTCCTATGCAACCTGCCCGAACTTCTTAATAATTTTATATGGCCCTATGTAATGTGGGCTTAATTTTCTTTTCCTACCAAACCTCATAAACCCCTTTCATTGGAGGTAATGTTAAAAATACCAATCCCCTACTAAGAATTCCAGTCTTCTCCTCCTAGCATCCACATATGATTTGTGATAACTTTGGGCTATTTATAGCCGTTGTTATATTACCTTAACTTTCACCTTGGATTGTTGTACTATATCTAGCCCAAGCAAGGTGGTTTCACCCACTTCAAACCATTTAATTGGCGACCTACACTTTCTTCCATACAAAGCTTCATAAGGTGCCATCTTGATACTAGAGTGGTAGCTGTTATTATAGGCAAATTGAACAAGTGGCAAATGATCCATCCAACTACCTTTAAAGTCTAATACATAAGCTTGCAACATATCTTCAAGTGTCTAGATGGTGCGTTCTACTTGACTGTGTGTTTGAGGGTAGAAAGTTGTACTCAAATTCACTTGTGTCCCTATACTCCTTTGGAAGGACTTCTAAAACTTTGCAGTGAATTGAGCCCCATGGTAAGATATAATGGAGAATAGGACTCCATGTTACCTGACTATCTCTTTGATGTATATCTTGGCATACCCTTACGCTATATAATCACTCTAGACTGGTAAGAAGTGTGCTGACTTTATGAGTCTGTCAACTTTACCCATATAGAGTTAAACTTCTTAAATGAGCGAGGCAACTAGGTAACAAACTCCATATTCATTATATCCCACTTCCATGTTGGAAGCTCTACACACTGCATATAACCTCCTGGCTTTTGGTGTTCTACTTTCACTTATTGGCAATTTGGACATTGACCCACAAACTCTACAATGTCCTTTTTCATGCCTTCCCACCAAAACACTCCCTTCAAGTCATGATACATCTTAGTTGATCCTGGATAGATGGAGATGATAGGCTTTTTCCATTATCCTTTTTCTTAGTCCATTAATATTTGGCACATATAACCTATTTTGGCAGTAAAGTACTCCATTTTGGGTAAGATCAAAGCCCTTTATCGTACCTTGACTTACCTTGTCCTTAAGTCATCGTAGAATAGGATTCTCAAACTGCTTTTTTTCAACTCCATTACTAATGATGATGATGATGCATTATGTACAATAACCCCTTCCGTTGGAGTTTCAAGAAGGCAAACTCCTAAACTAGATGGTTGACATAGGTCCTTAGCTACTCCTTGACATACCAGGACCTGGTCACCAGTATTCATAATTGCCTTATGACTTAGAGAATCAAGTACCATATTTTCCTTTCCCGGATGGTATAGTATATCAAAATCATAATCTTTTATTAGTTCTAGTCATCTCTACTGTCTTAAATTTAGGTCTTTTTGCTTAAAGATGTATTGCATGATCTTATGATTATTGTATATATCAACGTGAACCCCATACAAATAGTGGCGTATATATTTTCAAAGCAAATACAATCGCTGCTAGCTCAAGATTGTGAGTTGGGTAAATTTTTTCATGTAGTCATAGTTATCTTGATGCATAAGCAATTATCTTACCATGCTGTGTTAGTACACACCTTAAGCCAACTCCTGAAGCATCATAATATACTGCATTTCCCGTAGATCCTTCTGGATATACTAGCACAGGTGTAGAAGTTGGCTTATTTTTTAGTTCCTGGAAGCTCTTTTCACATGTATCATTCTATTGGAACTTAGTTGCCATATGCGTCAATTTTGTTAGGGGTGGAGAAATAGAAGGAAAACTTTCAACAAACCTCCTTTAATAACCTGCCAAACCTAGGAAGCTTTGAATGTCTATGAGTGTCGTTGGTCTTGGCTAATCTCTCACAACCTCTATCTTTTGTTAATCAAACCTTATTCCTTCCCTAGACATAATATGACCCAAGAATACCACTGATTTTAGCCAAAATTTACATTTAGAAAAATTGGCATACAATTGTCGATCACGAAGAAACTGTAACACTTGTCATAAGTACTTTTCATGGTCCTCTTCTGATCTTAAGTATACCAAAATGTCATTTATAAATACTATCACAAACATATCCAAGAATTGCTTACATACTATGTTCATCAAATCCACAAAAACTGTTGGTGCATTCGTTAGCCCAAATGACAACAAGAATTTTAAAGTGACCATAGCGTGTTCTGAAAGTAGTCTTAGGTATATCTTCCTCCTACACCCTCACTTGATGATACCCTGACCTCAAATCAATTTTTGAAAAAGCATTTGGCACCTTCTAATAGATCAAATAAATCATCAATCCTAGGGAGGGGGTACTTATTGTTAATTGTTACCCTATTCAATTATCAATTGTCGATACATATTCTCAAGGTGTCATCCTTATTGCTTACAAATAACACTGGTGCACCCCCAGGGGACACACTAGGTCTTATAAAACCCTTCTCCAACAGGTCTTTTGGTTGCTCTTTTGATTTACACATTTCGATCGGGTCCATTCTATATTGAGGGATAGAAATAGGTTGAGTGCCTGGAAGTAAGTCAATACCACAATCTATCTCTCATTCTGGAGGTAAGCCTGGAAGTTCTTCAGGGAACACATCAACAAATTCATTCAATGCTAGAACTGATTGAAGAGTTGGCAATTCTGCCTCTACATCCCTTACTCTAACTAAATGACATATATAGCCCTCAGATATCATCTTGTTGGCCTTAAAATAAGAGGTAAACTTACCCTTTGGTGCCCCAGGATTGCATTCCCTTTCAAAACCTGCCTCATTTGGAAAGTGGAAGTACACTCTCTTAGTTCGGCAATTCACAGTGGCATAGTAAGAAGCTAACCAATTCATACCCATTATAACATCGAATTCCACCATTTATAGATCAATAACGTCAGCCAATATGTCACAATCACAAACAATTACTACACAATCATAATAAATCGTTCTAGCCATAATAGATTCACCGGTTGGTGTAGCCATTTCAAATGGATAGTTCAATAATTTGGGTATTCTGTTAAGCATCCTAGAAACTAGTGGGACAATGTATGATAATGTAGAACTAGGGTCAATTAATATATATATACATTATGTAAAAAGATGAACAATGTACCTATGACCATATCAGGTAAAACTTCCAAATTTTGCTGACTCCCTAGAGTATAGGTGCGATTCTGGACTCTGCTAGAGCTAGCAGCTCCTCTAATAACTCTACCACTACCCATAGGTTCTTGTTGACCCTTACCTAATGAAGGAACTAATGATGATGATGATGCAATAGCTGACCCAGTAGATTATGCTATATCTCCCACACACTTCCTCAGGCAATACTTTATCATGTGCCCTGGCGCACCACACCAGTGAAAAACATCTGTCCCAATATGATATATACTAGGAGGACTCCTTTCACACTAGTTACAAAGTTGCCTAGGAGTCAGTTGCTAGCCTGCTGAATATCCTACTGTTCGGGCACCTTGCCTTTCACTTCTTGGACCAAACTGATTTTCTCTTAGACCATTGATATTATGGTGGAGCACTGGCTGCAGAGTAGGAGGATGATAGCCTAGGCATTCTATTAGAAAACCGAGGCCTAAGCTCACCTTGAGGTGGTGTAAACTGCCCTAGAGATTTGGCCCTTTTGGCCTATCCTTTTCCAACTCTTGTGTCCTTCTCTACCTCTGATCCTCCAACTTATGTGCAAAAGCTTGCATCCTTGCTATGTCCATGTCCTTATTCAAGGAATAAATGGTATAGTCTCTGACCAGATAAGTATCCAATCTACCCACATATCGATGAACTCTATTTACTATAGTAGTAACTATATTAGGAGAATACCTAGAAAAGGAACTAAATTGGAGGCTATACTCCCTCACGCTAATATTCCCCTGTGGAGATTTAAGTACTAATTTGCATGGGCCTCTTGGATCTCTAATGGCAAGTAATGGTTAAACAAGGCCTCTTTTAACACCTTGTAAGTGGTTGGGGGAGCATTTATATCTTTGGATTGCTTCCAAGCTTCATTCCACAATATAGACACACCCTTCAACCTATATATCGCAAACTCGACAACTTCTGTACCACTGGCAAGTAAATCTGATCAATAAAGTCTTAGGAATCTTCATTAGGATCAGATCCAGTTAAGGCTAGAGGTCCAAATTAAAGAAGTCATGTATCCTCGTGCCAGCTACCTTATTTGCACAACCTGCACCTCTAACTGGACCTTTTTGTCTTTGACCTTGTCCAGTTGGTGGACTGCATTTCTTAGATCCTATATGGTGGCATCGATATGTGAGTCTGGGGGATTTTGATTACTTTTTGGTTCATCAGGAGCTGGAGAGGTTGGAGATGCTTGTGACACAGACTCATCTCGAGCCTCATTTCGCTGTCTCGCATGACTAGGTATACCTACGACCACTTCTACTACCTTTCTTTACCTTTGTTCTTCCTAGTTTCTGGCATATTTGCTCGTTGTACAATACATTTTAGGAGTTATACACAATCCAACTATTACGCTTAGCTCTATGGCATGATCTAAAGAATGAAACAAAAGTAACAACTCCTAAATGCCACGTAGCCTCCTACTTATAAATATGGTGCAGTACACATCAATAAACAAGAATATACATAGAAATGGCTTTGTAGACTACCTAGGATGACCCGCTCTGATACCACTTCTATCACGCCCCATATCTCGTTAGGGCGGACTGGCACCCATTGCTGATACGGATCGAGAGAACCAAATTATATCTATTCACCTTTTAGACATATTATAAGGGATTTCTAACTTCATTGTGCCTTTAAGAATGTAGACAGTAATAACAAGCCAAATCAAAATGCGTATGGCTAGGCCATTGGGGCCACGGTGTCTAAGGTACGACACGTAGCCATACTTTAATTTACATTATCTACAAAAGCCTATACATAAGAAAAAGTATCTGATAAGGTTCGGGACAAGCCCTACCTCAACTACTATATAATACAAATATATAAGCTCTAGACATGTACAAAGCTCCGAAGCAACCTGGAGCTTGGTACCTGCAGCATGAAATACAGGTCCCTAGTAAGGGACATTAGTATGAGATAATGTACTGATTATGTAAGGAAAGAAATATTGTATATGACATAATAACTCAAAACGAAACTATGAACTGGTGTAGGATAAGAGATTACCTTTAGTTATACTGTGGGATCATATACTTTATCTTCTTTATATTACTCTACCTTTACTATATAATCTCTGCATAATATGTATTACTAATGACTAGCTGATCAGTGGTAAAACTGGATCGGGGTCATCCCTGGCTAGGCTCTAATTTAACGTCTCGGGCTACCACCCATGATAGGATCTTCCCTAGCTAGGTGATTCTTCCACTTCTTGGATTATCACCCATCAATAAACAATATACTTTATCTTTCAATTACCTTTGAGATAATTCTTTTGGTGGTGAAAATATTAGAGCTATAGGAATGTAGATGTAACATATGACATGTAGATAATCGTACAAGACAATATGATAATGAAAAGAGTACGTTACATAAATAATGAAATGCATATGAGATAAAATAACTCGTGAACTTTATTTGGCAAAAAGAAACCATGTAACTTGGTATCCATGTATGTATGCAGATTTGAAGGTGACTATGTATGGAAACATATGAACATGTGTAAGAGTGTAGAAATAGTTAATAGTTGTGTCGGAGTTGGTAAGCACTTTTATGTGCCAAGGAAGGATCTATATTTCATGCCAAACAATACAAAATCAAGTAGCCTTACATACCTCGTTATATAACCTTGTTACTACCTCGAGATAACCTTACCTTCCTCCAAATATAAATATACAACATAGTAGGTGATAAAACTAGCGTTAATACCCAATAGATACATCTTGGCAGACCAATCACAAAAAAATAAACACATGGGCAGCAAGCGGGTATTTATAAAATCGAACCTATTCTTTCAACTTTCCACCCATAATCGTATTTTCTATACACATTTGCATGTACAAATCATGTAAAGCCTATTTTAGTGGCATTAATAGTTTTACAACAGCCCACAAAGCACAACGCATAATATTTTTACACAACCTACAAATGGACAACATAACGTTATGTCCCTTTGTCCTATTTTGATGTGGACAATTCCAAACCCATTTCAACTTTAACCAAACTATTGTCAACACATATATACATTTAAAAATACTTGACATAGTCTCAAAACAGTAACAAATCAGTCATAAGGATGTGAGGCAATATCCTACGATCCAACAGCCCACGAGTTCATACGAAGAACACAATTACGATCTCATATAAGGACTCACCTTTGTAGACTGTAAAAGTGGTGAAGCAGCTTGGTTACATTACTATAAAACTAACCTTGGTTAACTACTTAAGTATTACTTCATAGTACATCTAACTAAGAAGATAAACGCCTCTTGAACAACAAGAAAAATTCACAACAATCCTTAGGACATATGCTGTCCAGAATTTTTGGCATATACTCAATCAACAAAGTCTCTTGTTTTTTATGAAGAAACTTTATTAATCACTCAACTATAATCGCTTACATTAACCGTCATAGTTTAGGGGCTCCTTAAGAACCCTAAAAAATTTGTTTGGCTGCTTTACAAAGTCAAAAACAGTTGAGAGAGTTTGGTGAATAATCTAATTTTTCTATGTTGGTCAAGTTGAAAATGACTTAAAGAAGCTTCTTGAAACCCTTTTCAAAGGGGAGCTTTGGCAGACTTACTAAGGCATTTGTAGCCTTACATTACCAAGCTGGTGATGCAGCTCCTTGCCCCTTTTACTTGGGCCTTAAGGGGCTCCAAATTGATGGGCCTTTGCTGCCCATTTTCCAGCTTTCTTATTAATTAGTTTAGGCCTAATTTATCAAAGAAATTGTGATGTCTATAGTCCCCTTTTAATATACTCCTTGGGATGAACATATAGTCTATTTATTATGATAAAACTTCGGCTAAAATTATATCTTTAACACGAACTTTATTCATAATCAGACGTGGGCAAATCCGACGTCGAGCCTTGTCTCCATTTAGTTAGAAAATTTAAGCTGAGCAAGTAGGTGACTAACCTGCTAGGCTCTTAAGTCCTACAAGTACCTCAATTCTCTCACCTTGTTTAGGCGCGTGCTCTCCTAAAATTAATACGAAACATGTATTGACTCGACCCTCTTAAGCGTTTGATGCACATATCGCCCATTAACACAAGATTCAAGCATTTTTAAAAGTTGGCACTAATTTACCCAAACCATGTCATGTTTCATTTGTGTAGTACTAGTATTATAAGATGTGGGGTGTTACAGAAATAGTATACAATGCATGAATATGACAAAATTAGCTCAAACATATATGGCATTCTATATATAACAAACATACACTCACAAATCATGCCTCAAAGCATCAACTTGCTTTTACATAGTCAGAAAAGTCATTGCCAAATCAATAACATATGCAAGATCGCAAGAATAACAACAATCACAAAATTTTGAGGGTACCCATTTTTCAACACATTCAATAAAACCATTCAAAACTATCACCATATATCCATAAATTATTTGAAACACCTAAAACATGCTGGTTAAACATAAAATTAAAATCATCCACAAGGAAAAAAAATACGGCAAAAAAATCTTGGGATATCAAAATTAGGGTAGTGATAGTCTAAGGGCTACTTAGACTTCACCCTAGTCCATAACTTCCCATACCCTACCCAAAAGTTTTACTTTGTCCTCAAAGTATATAATAAAATTAATAAGAAAAACAAGGGGCAGATCTTGGGTTGCCTCCCAAGCAACGCCTGATTTAGTGTTGCGACATGAGCTGACTAGCTTTAGCACTCATGCCTCCTCAAGGTCCCATTCTTACAATGTCTTAATTTCCTCCATGTCTCCCATGTAGAGATTGACTCTTTGACCATTGGCCTTGAAGATTTTTCCATCTCGGACTTCCAACTCTATGGCACCATTACTAAAGACATGTGCTACTGAGAACGGCCCATCCACCTTGATTTGACCTTCCTAGGAAACCATTTTAAACTAGAATTATAGTGTAATATCATTTTTGCAGGTGCAAATCGATGTTTCTCAATGCAACCATCATGCTGAACTTTTATTCATTATTTCTGCAATGTAGAACTCTCATACGCTCTCAATCCAAACTTATCAAGTTCATTAATTTGCATCAGCTTAGAGGTAGCTGCCTCATTCCATTCTAAGTTAAGCTTTTTCAGTGCCCACACTGCTTTATGCTAAAGTTCCACTAGCAGATAACATGCCTTACCAAACATGAGCTGATTGACATACAAATCGATGTTTTGAAAGCAGTATAGTTTGCCCATAATGCATCATGCAACCTTCTATACCAATCATTATGATTTTCATTCATAGACTTGGAAGGGATTTGCTTAATTTCTATTTTTGATACCTCTACCTACTAACTTTTTGAAGGAAGGTAAGAAGTTATGACTCGATGTTTCACGCCATATTTTTCAAGGAGAGCTTGAAGAGTCTATTTCAAAAATGAGAACCTATATCACTGATGATAGCTCGAGCTATTCCAAATCTAGAGAAAATGTTCCTTCACAGAAAACCCATGACACTTTTACCCTTATTATTGGGTAAAGATGAATCTTCTACCTATTTAGATACATAATCCACAACAACCAGGATGTACTTTTTCCATGAGAGCTAACAAAAGGCCCCATGAAATCAATTCCCCAGACATCAAATAACTCAATCACTAAGATGGGATTAAGAGGAAGTTCTTGCCTCCATGAAACTCCACCTTCTCTTTGGCATTTGTCATAAGATTTAACATAGTCATGAGCATCTTGATGTATAGTAGGCCAATAATATCCACATTGTAACACCTTGTAGGTCATGTGAGCTTTACTTGATGGCCATCTACTAATGAGGAGCGGAAAGCTTTGAGAATGCTCATCATTTCCACTTCCAGAACACATCTATGTATGATCCTATCAACACATATATGAAAAAAGTATAGATCATCTGAAAAGCATTTCTTCACATCTTGCATAAACATATGTGGTTGGTAGGTATTTAGGTCAGGAGGTAGAATACCACTTACCAGATAATTTGCATAATATGCAAAATATGATATAAGATTATGTGAAGCCGCTAACACTTTTTAATTGGGGAAAGAGTCATCAATATCATGACCATCATCAAATTGCATCATTACCCCATCCTTTAATCTGAAAAGGTGATTGGTAACTTTATTTTTTGACCCTTTTCTATTGATCACATCAAAGTTGAATTCTTGTAGCAGTAGTACCCATCTAATATGTCTTAGCTTTGCATCTTTCTTGGCCATTAAATACTTGAGTACGGTATGGTCCATGTGTACAATCACTTTGGTTCCCAACAAGTATGAGCTGAACTTCTCATATGCAAAGACCAGTGCAAGCAACTCCTGTTCTATGGCCGTGTAGTTCCTCGGGGTTATATTAAGGGCTTTGTTGGCATAGTGAATAGGATGTAGGACTTTCTCCTTTCGTGTCCTTTGGCCACACCTAATGCAACCCCACTGGCATCACATAGTATTTCATAGGGATTTGACCAATCAGGAGCCACAATAATTGATGTTGAGATTAACCTCTTCTTCAATTCTTCAAAAGCTCGCATGCAAGCATTATCAAATACAAATTTCGCATTATTCACTAATAGCTTGCACAAAGGGCATGAAATTTTGGAGAAATCCCTTAGGAAACATCTATAGAATCCTGCATAACTCAAGAAGCTCTTATCACCTTTTACTATGATTGGTGATTGGAGCTTCTCAATGACTTTAATTTTATCTTTATCAACCTGAATGACTTTACCCAAAATTCTATGGCCCAAAACAATACCTTCTTTAACTATCAAGTGATATTTCTCCCAATTTACCACCGAATTACCTTCCACATATCTCTACAAACACATCCTTTACATGATCCAAACAATCCTCAAATGATTGACCAACTAAACTGAAGTTATCCATGAACACGTCAATAGTGCTCTTGACCATATCCGAGAAAATAGACATCATGAATCTTTGATATGTAACATGAGCATTATACAATCCAAATGGCATTTTTTTAAATTGCAAATGTATCGTATGGGCATGCAAAAGTGGCTTTCTCTTGATCTTCTGGAGTAATGACTATTTGATTGTACCCAGAATATCTATCAAGGAAGTAGTACCAACCATTTTCTATAAGTCTGTCAAGCAGTTGATCAACGAATGGCATCAAAAAGTGATCCTTTTCTTTGGAGGCATTTAGCTTTCTATAATCCATACACACCCTCCATCCGGTAACTGGCCACATAGGAATTAATTCATTTTTAGAATTTGACACCACTGTGATATGCCCTTTTTTTGGAACACACTGAAGAGTGCTCACCCACTCACTGTTGTCAATAGGATAGATTATTCCTGCATCTAACCACTTAATGATTTTTATTCTAAACTACCTCTTTCATCAGATGATTCAACCATCTCTGATGCTTGATGCTAGGCTTCTAGTCCTTGACTAGCTGAATTTTGTGAGTGCATATTCCAGGTGAGATACCAATTATATTTGCAATAGTCCACTCGATACCTCTTTTGAATTATTTGAGCACTAATACAAGGGTCTCTGCTTGTTTTTCACTCATGTATGTAGCAATGATGACTGGTAATGTATCATCCTCTCCCAATAATGCATACTTCAAGTATGACAGGAGTGCTTTCAGTTCTAACTCTGGTGGGATTTTTATGAAAGGTTTTGTGGGTGAAGTTTCCTTATTATTTAGATCTGCTTCAACTTTGCCTGACGTCTAGGGACAAATGATTCCCCGAGATGATTCATTGTCTTCTCATAATTTAGGATACTATCACCATCAAAATACATCAACACTGTCTCAAAAGTATTAACTCCTAGATGTGGCTCGACTAGGACCTCTGATTAGTCATCATCAATAGTTTCAATAACCAACATTACTCTCAATTAACAGTCCATCCTACCTTGTTGATATTCCTGAAATACAACTGCTTCTTCACCAAACCTGAATGTGAGTAGTCCCTTTTCCATATCAACCAGAGTGCGAACTATAGCTAAAAAAGGCCTCCCCAAAATGATAAGAATAGCAAAATCAACTTCACAGTTAAGAATAACAAAATCTACAGGAATTATATATTTTTCAACCTTTACTAGCACATTATAAAGTTTACCCATAGGTTATTGAATATTCTGCCTGCCATTAGTAACTGCATCTTTGTAGGAATAGGAGTACCCAAAGCAAGCTTTTTGAAAATGTGAAGCCACATCAAATTGCTGCTAGCACCCAGATCATGAACTGTTTTTTCAAATGCTAATTCTCCTGATAGTGCATGGTATGGTGAAAGCACCTGGGTCTTCATATTTTTGGACCAATCACTTGGTAGTGATGGCACTACAATGTTGCATGCTTTGGGAGAGATCTTTACTTACAGTTTTCTTCTTCTTGACTAGATCTTTCATGCACCATACATAACTCGACATTTGCTCTAAGGCTTCAATCAAGGGGATATTCACCGAAAATTTCTTGAATATTACTAGAAAGTGCTCAAACTTTTTCCCTTCCTCCTTCTTCTTAATTTTTGGTGCAAAAAAGAGGGAGGAGGTCTTGGGAAAGTCTTGTGTTGTCTAGGTTTTTCCTTCTCTTTGATCACTTTAGCTTCCTTCTCAACATTCTTTTCAAAATTTTCATCAATAACCACTGGCATTGGTGGATCTATGATGCTCTTTCCACTTCTTGTCATGACCACAATGTAATGCCCATCATTCTTAGGATTTTCCACTGTATAACTTGTCAAAGTGCCCTTTTAGTGTCGGTTCAATTGAGAAGGCACTTGACCAAATTGTTGCTCTAATTGTTTGATGTCCAGAGAATGAGACTCTATCTTTGATTGATACTTGAAATATCTGATTCCATCACCTTCAAAGTCTTATCTTGATGGTCAGCCTTCTTTAACATCTTGTCAAGCATTTCCTCAATCTTAGAATTACTAGTCAATCTTCATGATTATGGGGAGGAACATAGGGACCATTCCTATATCCATATTGTCGGCCCCACTAGGCCTTAAATACTCTTTCTCTATCAAAATAACCACCTAGGTTATCTCTATAAACACCCTCTCTACTATAGTTTTGACCTTAATTTCCAAAACCCTGCCACCAATAGTCCGAGTTGGATCCTTGGGCTTTGTTTCAGAAACCCGCCGCTTAATTGCTCACAAAGCAAGCATCCTCATCATAGTAAGTCGCTTTATACATGGGAGCCCTTGGAGGTTGATGAACCATCGCATGAACTTTCTCCTGGTTTTGCTTCAATACCAAGTCCATACTTGTTCGAAGTTAGGCATGCTCTTACATGATCTCTTGATTGATTTTGCTTTGCTCCGAACTCAGGTTCATCACATATGAATGTTTTGTATTGGATCTCCCTTGTTAACCCCATGCTCTATTTTTCTTGTCCACTTACTCCATTTACTCGGTGATTCATTTATAAGGTTGATCTAGAAACATGCCTCCCATGATGTCATTAGCATAAGGTTGACTATTCCCATCAAGAGCACAATAAAAGATTTCCACTAAGGCATCACCAACAATTTTTGTGATTTGGTACCATCCTCAAGCACCTGGTGAACGTTTCCCATGTTATACTAATTGAATCACCCGATAATTGCTCAAAGTTGTTTATTTGATCATTGCGCTTAAGCTTTTTGGACCTTGGGAAATATCTCTCTAAAAAGGTTCTTTATAACTCGGCCCAACTAGTAATCGAACATTGTGGGAGTTCTAATAAAAATATTACCGCATTTCCAATTAGAGATAGAGGGAACAATCGTAAACCAACAACATCAATTGAGAGATTTATGTACCCATCACACTCTTAAAACAAATGCAACATTATTGAGATGACTATGTGGATCCTTTGAATGTAGCCCCATAAAAGAACCACAATTTTAAAGAATTTGTAAGATACCACTAAACAAGGTGAAATTATTGTCGGTCAGTAATGGTGGCAACACTATGTCTCCTGTGACATCCATGGATATAGGGTTAAACCGATATTGATTCCAACCATATACATTTTCATTAAAAGCCCTATGGTATGGTCTATTTTCCATTGGAGGTGGGTTTTCATCTCCACTCATATCATCATCATATCGATATATAGCTTCATCAATCACGAAGTCCTCATTTTCTTGGGCCATTATTCTTGCAATTCGGTGGATCTCCAAATTAATTGTAACCAAGGGATTTCCTTGGCTAGTTGTGTTAGGCATACAAACTTAATATACTCTACAAATGAAACTCAACAAAAAAGAGAAAAATAAAAGTTAAATGCAAGAGAACTTAGTAATTAACAATTGAACAAACTATTAGAGAAACCAAGTCAAAACCTAGTTGTATTCTTGGGAACAACACCATAAATTTGATGTTCATGCTTCAAGAGTAAAGCGGTTACTATCAAGTATAAACCTAACCAAAGGTTAGAGTCAAATCCACATGGAATATAGGGTTTGACAAAATTAACTTACCAATAATCATTTGAAGTATCTAACTACTATATTCTTTAAAAGGGTAGGGAGTTTGTCATGACCCAAGCCTAGGGCCTACGTGTGACACACCAAATTGGAACCCAAATAGACCCCAAATAAGACTTTTAGTATATCATTCACACATCCATGGTTGCAAAAGTAAAATAAACAACACAAGAGATATAAATAAAAGGAAGCAGGACTAAGGGAAGTCTTTGATAGTCATAAAACATTTCAAGAGTCAAAATTATAGCATAATTACATCTTAATATCCAATAACACCTCTAACATAGAACGGAGCATGGGCCAAGACACTTTCTCGGATCATCCTCACAGTATCAAGTGTTCAACATAAAGAACTAGCAAATGGAAAGATTAACATAGATAGCGTTCTCGGACTTGAGGACTCACCAAAGCTTAACTTCAATTCACCGAACTAGACAAGTTGATGATGATAGAAAGGTCCTTCGGTCCCTACATGGTAATATCATGTAGGCATAGGGTATACATTAGAATGTTTGAATGTACAGAGTATGTGGGATGCAATGAAACAAGAATCATAAATCATAATAACAAGATGCTTAATCATAATCAATGAACATAAGCTCAATATGCCATGCATAATCAATGTGTAGGATGAAACATGCTTATAATCACACTTGTATAGTTTGTTTATCACTATAAAATAATATGAATAGATCATCCAACTACCTTGTACTAGAGGGTGAGGGATATAACATAGGTCATAACCCCTTATAATAGGTTATGGGTAGTACATGAGTGTATAGAAATAGCATAGGTCATAACCCCTATATAGAAGCAATGGGTAGTACATGAGGGTAGAGAAATAGCATAGGTCGTACTCCCTACATGTAAAAAAGAGATAATAAAAAAATATTAAATTGCACAAAAGGGTGAGGTGTACCACATAGTTCATAACCCCTTCATGTAAGTATAAGATATTGCTGTAACTGTCATATCCCAAGCCTAGGGTGTAGATGTAACTGGCGAATGGGGAACCCAATGGAACCCTAAACAAACCTTATAGCATATCAATATACATCCTTGGTCGCAAATAAAATTACAATGAAAATAAGATATAAATATAAACAAGGGGGAAATTGGGACTAAGGTTAAACTTCCATATCATTAAACATCAAGAGTCAATAGAGTCAAGCTCATAGCATAGATACATAACATATCCAACAATACCTATACAACATAGATAAGAGCGGGGACCAAGAAAAGCAACTGGGATCACCCTCATATTCAATACATAAGTTAAAAAAAAAGCCTTAGTACCGCGCAAGAGATCATAAGTAACGTCCTTGGAATGGAGGACACACCAACAAGCTTGATAGAAGTCATATTAGCCACATGGAGGAGGAGGATCAAGCGGTACATTGGTTCCTAAACGGTGACATGATATAGGCATAGAGTATGTGTTAGTAAATTTGAATATACTAAGTAGGTAGGATACAATGCAATAAGAGGTAGGTATCATAGGCATAATGCATAATCATAAAGCAATGAATAGCATACTAATAATATGACATGTATGAATGATGCTTCAAGTAAAAATCATGCTTGTACAGATTTTAATATGAGTGTAAGGAGTGACCATTATGATGCAAGCCAAGGCCTACCATCCACTTAGATAGGTGCATGAGGTACGAAACCCTTCATTAGGTTGATGGAGTACAAACCTCCTGCCTTGAGGTTGACGGAGTACAAGCCCCCCATCAAGGTTGACAGAGAACAAAACCTCCATCAAGGTTGATGGGTACAAACCACCAACAAGGTTACCCGGCCCTACCACCCCCAAGCTAGGTGACCAAGTTACCAACCACTTGATAGGTTACCCAGACCTACAAACCCCCGAACTTGCCTTGCTCATCAACCACACTATATAGAGATAATATCATATATACATATGCACTCCTTAATAATCATACACATACATTTATTTTCATCATCATTTCATTATCACATAGTCATTCATTTCATAAGACACACATTGAACCTTTAATTCCTCAAGAATCAATAACCAGACATTTTATTAAACACTTAAAGATTGTATAAAGCTAGTGTAAAACCATGCAATTCAAGAGTGAAATCATGCTAGAAGATTCAATGTAAATCCATCACGAGATACTTAGTAACACCCTCAAACAATATACATCAAGACTCTTCATAAATTCTCACCATATACCTTAGATTCATAGCTCCAAACATAGTAAAATATTCACAACTTCATAGACCCAACATAATGTGCAATATATTTCATAATAAATGACAACCATGAGTAAATCAACTTTTAATCATGCAATTTAGAGTAAAACAGCTTTGGTATCATGAGTGAAAGGAAACCATGAAAAAACCACATACCTTAGCTTTAGAGATAAACTTGATGAAGATTGGATATGGAGAATTAAAGCTTGAATGAGAATCCTTGAAATCTTGTGAGGATTTGATACTTGAATTTAGGAGTGAAATATTTGGCTAAGTATTTTGGTGAGTATTTAGAATGACATGAGGGTGAAAAATGGCTAGGTATAGATATATTCATGTTGGAGGACACTTAGTTCCAAGACTTAAAAGCCTTGGACCACAAGAAAAAATAACTGGGGATAATTTACACATTTTTGCATTTGGTCCACCACGCGGACCTATCATGGACGAGATTTACACTGGTCTGCAATAGCTGCGCGTCTATCACAAATCAATTCTAGAAATCAAACTTTTGGAAATTTGAAATTACAATTTATTTGCTCTAAAATTGGGGTTAGACTTATTTCCAACTCAAAATGACCCACTAAACAAGAATATGAAGTCATATATTTGATATCACGTATGGATTTTGAGATACATGAAAATTATAATTTTGGGAACTTTTGAGGCACGTTTTCGGGCATTTTTTGGGGTCATTTTAATATCTCCCCCTTGGGAACATTCATCCCCGCATGTCAAGGAAATGTCTATGAGAGACACAAACATGACCTTTTCATCCCATATGGAGATGCAACAAATACACTTAAACATCATTTCAAAAATCTTATCTTAAATGAAAAATTATCATGAACTTGTCAATTTAAACATAAACATATGCAATGACATGGGGCTAAGTCTTAAGATGTGCAATGGTATTCGGATCACTAACATATTTCCTCAACATAGACACATGGAGCACTAGATGAACCAATTCCATCGAAATAGGCAACCTTAAATCATAAGCTACCTTGCCAATCCTCCTCATGACCTCATAAGGACCAACATATCTTAGGATCAACTTGCTCATTTTACCAAAAAGGACCACAACCTTTATGTGTAAAACCTTTAGGTAGACCCAATCACCAACTTTGAATTCAAGGTCTCTTTTTCTCACATCGGCATAAGAATTTTGATGTCTTTGGGCCATATTCAATGCTTTCCTAATCATCCTAACCTTCTTAAGAGCCTCCATAAAAAGATCTGGTCCCAACAAAGCTATCTCACTAACCTCAAACTATCTAACTGGTGATCTACAATGTCTACCATAGAGAGCTCAAAAGTAGCCATATCAATGCTTGACAGATAACTATTGTTGTAGGCAAATGCAATCAATGGATGACGATCATCCCAACTACCTTTAAGCTCCAACACACTTGCTATAAGAATATCCTCAAGGGTTTGGATGGTCCTCTTGGTTTGGCCATTCATTTGAGGGTGGAAGGTCATAGAAAGCTTAACTCTTAGTACCAAGACCCCTTTAAAAGGACCTCCAAAAGTGTGAAGTGAATTGTGCCCCACGATATGATATGATGGACAAAGGAACCCCATGTAACATTACCAAGTCATGAATGTATAATCTTGCATAATATTTGGCCCCAAATGTGGTCTTAACAAGTAAAAAATGAGCCAATTTTGTCATCCTATCAACCACAACCCAAATAGAATTAGAACCCTTTCTAGTCTTGGGCAACCCAACCACAAAATCCATATTTATCTCTTCCCGCTTCCAAGTAGGAACCTTAATGTCTTGGGTTAGGCCACCTGGCCTTTGATGTTTTGCTTTGACTTATTGACAAGTGTGACAATCGTAAATGAATTTAGCAATATCCCTCTTAATGTCTCCCCACCAATACACATCCCTCAAGTCTCTATACATTTAGGTGGAACCAGGGTGGACAGAATAAGAAGAGTTGTGGGCCTCATCAAGAATTTTTTCTATCAAACCATTAACACACAGTACACACAACCTACCTTGGTACCTAAGGGCACCATCTTCCCCTTGGGAGAAAACCTCCACCTTGCCCTCTTTCACCAAGGCCTTCAACTCTAACAAGCAGGGATCAAGATCTTGTTTTGCCATCACCTCATCAACGAAATAAGACTTAAAACCATCAACAACAACTATACCACTATTGTCATCCTCTTCCACTCAATAGCTCATATGAATTTGGTGACTATTGGTATGTTTAGACAGGAAGCGACCATTAGGTCACCTAATTTGAGTGACCTAACTCCCAATCTAGCCAAACGATGCACCTCCCTAGCCATCTTCTTCTTCACTACTATCAACATGACCTAGGCTACCCATGGACACCTTACTCAAGGCATCTACCACTATATTTGCCTTACCTAGATGATAATGTAGACTCATATCATAGTCTTTAAGAAGTTCTAACCATCTTCTTTGCCTCAAGTTGAGATCCTTCTGATTGAAGACATATTTGAGGCTTTTATTATTGGTGAATACATCAACATGCATCCCATACAAGTAGTGTCACCAAATTTTTAATGTAAACACAATGGTAGCTAACTTTAGATCATGGATAGGGTAGTTCCTTTCATGTACTCTGAGTTATCTAGAAATATAAGATTTGACCTTACCATTTTGCATCATACAAAACCTAAACCAACCCGGTAAGCATCACAATACACCACAAATCCCTCAATGCCATCTGGTAGTGACAATATAGGAGTAGACACAATCTTATCTTTCAAGGGTTTGAAACTCCTTTCACATTCATCGGACCACATAAACTTATCATTCTTTTGAGTCAATGTTGTCATAGGGGAAGCAATAGAAGAGAACCCACTCACAAACCTCCTACAATAGCCCAGTAACCCTAAGGAACTCTTAATGTCTGATGGGGTCAATGGTCTAGGACAAGTTCTTATCACATTGGTCTTTTTAAGGTCCACTTTTATACCGTCCCCCAAAACCACATCCCTAGGAAAGCACCTCCTTCAACAAAAATTCACACTTTTCATATTTAGTATACAATTTTTCTTCCCTCAATCTTTGTAGTAGAACCCTCAAATGGGCCCTATGCTCCTCCTTACCATGAGAATAGATCAGAATATCATCAATGAAGATCACAACAAATGAATCAAGGTAGGATTTGAAGACCCTATTCATTAGGTCCATAAAGATGGTTGGTGCATTAGTTAACTCAAAAGATATCACCACAAACTCATAATGCCCATATCTAGTTTGGAAGACCTTCTTGGGAATATCACACTCCCTCACTTTCATTTGATGATACTTCGATCGAATATCAATATTAGAGAAATGGTTAGCCTCTTGCAATTGATCAAACAAATCATCAATCCTTGGATGAAGATACCTATTCTTGATGGTGACCCTGTTGAGTTATCGGTAATCAATATACATCCTAAGGGACCCATTCTTCTTTTTCACAAACAACATAGGACCATCCCACGGTGATTAGCTAGATCTAATGAATCCCTTCTTCAATAAGTCCCTCAATTGTTTGTTCAACTCAATGGGTTGAGTATCTAGGAGGAGGTCTATGCCAAAGTGTATTTCCCTTTTTGGAGAAACACTAAGAAAGTTATTTGGGGAGAAATCAAGAAACTCATTTACAACCAGAACTGACTCTATAGAAGGACTTTAGACTCCATATCCCTAACACTCATAAGATGGTAAAGACACACCTTAGAGATCAACTTGTGGGCTTTAATGCAAGAAATGAATCTACACCTGACCACTACATACTGACTCTCTCACTCAAAGACTGGTTCATTTGAAAATTGGAATTTGACCCTATGGGTTCTACAATCAATAGAAGCATAGTAGGAATACAAGCAATCTATCCCAAGAATGACAACAAAATTAACCATGTCTAACTCAATAAGATCAGTAGGCAAAACTTTATCCAAGATGCAAATAGGACAACTTCTAAAAACTTTTCTAGCAACAACAAATGCATCAATAGGAGTATACACTTCATATGACTCATGCAACAACTCAGGGTCAACATGGAACTTTTGGACAACAAAGGGAGTAACAAAAGAAAGAGTGCCACCCAGATCAATCAATGCATATACTTTAATCTTAAAGATTTTCAACATATCGATAACAACAGTGGGGACTTCATCATCCCCCTGCTCATGCAAAGTATAGAACTAGTTGTGCTTTGGGACATCATCTTGTCATCCACTTCTACCCAATGGGATTGCATTAGCACCTTGTGGACGAACCTCCTTAACGTTGCTGCATTTTCAAGGGTAATCTATCACCTTAGACCCCATTTACCCACAACCATAACAAGCACCAATATTCCTCAAATATGGTCCACTATGACCCTTACCACATTTTGGACACACATCAATAGGAGCCACATCCTTTACACATTGGCCCCTCAGAAGATCATTTGCAACCCTCTTATCAAATGCATGAGTAGGCCTTTGTCCATGGTGGAACCAGACACTACTTTGGAACTTACCCTTAAAATGGGCCCTCTTTGCCTCATGCCCCCTTCTCTTCCTCAATTTCTCCTCTTTCATTTGTTCGGCATAGGTCATCAAACATGAAAAGTCCATGTCCCTAATCAACATGGCGGATTTGTATTCTTCACTAACCAAGCTAGAGACACCCATAATAAATTTGTTCATTCTTAACGTTGAGTCAGTAATCAAGTGATGAGAAAACATTGAAAGTTGGGTAAACTTGAGGAAATACTCCCTCACACTCATGGACCCTTGTCTCAAATTCATAAATTCCATTAACTTAGCTTCCCAAAGTTCAAGGGGGAAGAACTGATTAAGGAAGGCCACCTTGAACTCCTCCCAAATCACCATATAGTTGACTCTTTTTTCCTCCTTCCATTGGTAGTACTATGTTTGTGCTACCCCTTTGAGTTGATAGGCCGCCAACTCTTCCTTATCGTCCGCCTCACACCTGTGATGTACAAAATTTTGTAGGCCTCATCAATGAGCACTTAGGGATCCTCACTCACCTTTGACCCATGGAATTCTGGGGGATTCATTCTCATGAAGTCTCTAACCCTAGAGGCCAGTGTAGGAGCGAGAGCGGTTTGGGCCCCTTGGTTGGCTTGATTAGCCTCCACTCGTGCAAGCAATGAGAGATCCCTAAACTCTCCATTGGCCGATTGCTCCTCGGGCATACGGGCTCGTATTCCCCTCGTATTAGGCATGATCTAGCATAACAAAGAACAATTCTTAAGGGGAAATCTTACTTCAACTCTATAGCATAACTTAGGACATGAAAAAGGAAAATATTTCCTAAAATGTCTCATGGCCTCCTACTCATAGTTGTGGTGCACAACATAACCATAAATAAGACTCTAATAATGTGGTGTATTAGAATCCACGAATCTAACAACCTAGTGCTATGATACCACCTTTGTCATGACCTAAGCCTAGGGCCTAGACATGACCATTGAATGTGGAGCTTGAAGGAACCATAAACGAGCTTCTTAGTATATCATTACATATACTTGGTCGCATAAGCAATTAGACCGAAAAAAAAGAGATAAATGTAAACAAGGGGGAAAATGTGACTAAGGATAAACATACATATCATAAAATATCAAAAGTCAATAGAGTCTATCTCATAGCATAGATACATAACATGTCGAACAACACCTCTACTACATAGATAATAGCGGGGGCCAAGATAAGAAATAGGACTCACCCTCATAGTCAATACATAAGTCAGAGAGATAAAGTCTTAATACATAGCAAGACATCATAAGTAACATCATAGGAATGAAGGACTCACTAAAAAGAATGATAGAAGTCATACTAGCCATATGGAGAAGGATGATCAAGTGATACATGGGTTCCTACATGATGACATGATGTAGGCACACAGAATGCGTTAGTACATTTGAATGTACTAAGTATATACGATGCAATGCAAAAATAGATAGGTATTGTATGCAAAATGCATAATCATAAGTAATGAATAACATACTAATAATATGACATATATGAATGATGCCTGAATTAAAATCATACCTATATAGATCGCAATACGAGTAAAAGTAGTGACCATTATAATGGAAACCAAGGCCTACCACCCACTTGGATAGGCGCATTTGGTATAGATATGCGCATGAGGTAGGAACCCCTTCATGAGGTTAATGGAGTATAACCCCCCCTCCTCAAGGTTGACAAAGTATGAACTCCTCATCAAGGTTGATAGAGTACAAACCCCCTATCAAGGTTGATGGGTACCAACCCCAACAAAGTTAATTAGGCCTACCACCCCTGAGCTAGGAGACCAAAGTACCAACCCCTCAATAGGTTACCTGGGCTTACAACCCCCTTAACTAGGCTTGGTCATCCCCAACACTATATAGAGATAATATCGTATATATATACACTCTTTTGATCATCATACACATACATTCATTTTCATCATCATTTCATCATCATATAGTCATTCAATTCATAAGACATATATTGAACCTTCAATTCCTCAAGAATCAATAACTGGACATTTTATCTAACACTTAGAGATTGTATAAAGCTAGTGTAAAACCATACAATTAAAGAGTAAAATCATGCTTGAAAAATCAGTGTATAGCCATCAAGAGATACTTAGTAACACTCTTAGACAATATACATCAATACCCTTTATCAATTCTCACAACAAACCTTAGATTCATAGCTCCAAACATAGCAAAATAGTCACAACTTCATAAACCCAACATAGTGTGTAATGAATTTCATAATAAATGAGTCCCATGAGTAAATCAACTTTGAATCATGCAATTTTGAGCAAAAGATCTTGGTTATCATTGGTGAAAGGAATCCATGAAAGAAACCCACATACCTTAGCTTTGGAGATGAACTCGATGAAGATTGGAGATGGAGACTTGAAGCTTGAATGAGAGTGAAATAGTATGATAAAATTCATTCAATTAAAGAGTGAAATAATATGATAAAATTCAACGTAAATAAACCCACCAACATATAATAAAACCCACATGTAAGATACCTTGAAATCCATCATCAAATCTCATAATAGATAATAGTTTCACAACTCAAAACGTACATAGTCCCAATAGACAAAACCAACTTATAGTATAAGTTTGAGGTAGATAGACATGCATATTTCATCAACATTTCATAGAACCCCAACATATTTCATGCTTATAATCCATAATAAAATATACTTATTGATAATACAACTTAAAAACATGCAATTTTCATAAAATAGGAAAATTAGGCTCTATAGGGAAAGGATCCAATGGATGAAACCCACATACCTTAAACTTGGATTTTCTTGATGTAGATTTGAAGGAGACTTGAGGCTTGAATAGAGTTCTTGAGATCCAGGATTAGGCTTGACACACTTGAATTTTGATGAAGTATTTGGTTAAGTGTTATAGAAGGTTTTGAGAGGGTCTTTAGTGATATAGAGTTGAAAAAATGGCTAAGTATAGGGGTTTTTATGCATAAATGGGCATGCGTCCAAGACCTTAATGCCTTAGGCTGACACTAAAAAATTAAGGAAGTGACAACACTGCTCCATGACAGATCTGCATCGCAGAGTCATCATGGAGAACTTTTGTCCTTGAAAATTTTTTGAAAATCAATTTTCACTATAAATCTTTTAAAATCTATTTTATACTTATTCCCCACTCAATTTTACCCCCTGATCAATAATATGAAGTCAAATTTTCAATTTTATGAACAAAATTTTGAGATACATGGAAATTATGATTATGGGTATTTTCGAGGTACATTTTTGGGGTATTTCAATATCTCCCCCTTGGGAACGTTTGTCCCTGAATGTCAAAGAAACATATATAAGACAAGCAATCATGAAGATTTCAACCCAATATGAATGCAGCAAATGACTTAAACATCATTTTAAAAAATTTCAACATGAATGTCAAAAATCACCATGAACTTCTTATTACAAACATGAATGCATGCAAAATCACATAAGGACTGAAACTTAAGACTTGAAATCATAGAAAGGACTTAGTTTGCTATCCTAAGCTTGAATAGAATGAAAGAGATATAGATATTGCTTCTTTATGTCTCTCGAGCTTCCTATGTGGCATATTCAACCTGTTGATTCCTCTTAAAAACCTTGATGGATGGTACATCCTTGTTCCTCAACCTTTCCCATGCCCATCCAATATCTCCACCGAGACCTCCGTATAGGTCAACTCATCCTCCACAACACCCACAACCTCAAAGAGTTCTATAACACTTGGGTCACCAACGCATCTCCTCAACATAGACACATGAAAGAATGGATGAACCATATCCGTTTCCCTAGGCAATTCCAACTCAGAAATTTCACCAATTCTTTGCAACACTCTATATTGACCCACAAATATTAGGTCCAATTCCATTTCTTGACAAACCTAATCACACCCTTCATGGGTGAGACTTTCAACTTAACTAAATCATCAACACACGCACACATAGCCCACCTTAGTATCTAAGGACACCATCTCTCCCTTGGGAGAAAACCTCCACTTCACCATCTTCCACCAAAGCATTTAACTCTAGCAAGGTAGGGTTAAAGTCTTGCTTTAACTTGACCTCATCAACCCAAGAAGATTTGGAACCATCAAAACCACCACACTACCATTCTCAACTTCATCCAACCTCATTCCCTACCTATCCCATCAGTGTGCTTCGGTAGGGTCAAAGTCTTGCTTTAACTTGACCTCATCAACCCAAGAAGATTTGGAACCATCAAAACCACTACACTACCATTCTCAACTTCATCCAACATCATTCCCAACCTAGCCCACCAATGTACTTCTCTAACCTCTTTTTTGGTACCCCGGATTCACACTTATTATATTTAATAAAGAACCTCTCATCCCTCAACATTTGCAATATTACCCTCGAATAACTCACAAGCTCTTCTTCATAAATCAATATAGCATCCCACAAATCTTCAACCCACATGTCAAGGTAGGGTTTAAAGACCCTATTCAAGAGATCTACAAACATAGCTGACATATTAGTCAAGCAAAAGACATTACCATAAATTCCATATATCGATAAGGATACCAAGAACTCATTGACCACCAGAATTAACTCAAAGGAAAAATCACAACACAAGACTTTATGTAATAAGGACATGGGACAATCCCCTATCGACTTTTCTAGGAATAATAGACACACCAAGGGCAGAGGGGGAGGGCTAAACACCAAAAAGGCTCACATAACCATTCACAACACATATGAATCTTATTAGCAACAAAACAAATAATGAAAAAAATAGTGGAACCCAGACCTATCAATGCAGGCACGTTAAAATCAAAAACCTTTAGCATACCGGTAACAACATCGGGCACCTCATCCCCTCCTTTCCTCCCTTGAAGAGCATAGACCTGATTATGTCGTAGGGTGCCTTCTTGTCTTCCTCTTTGATTTCCTTAATAAATATGATTACCTTGACCTTGAGAACAACCATCCTTTCCCTCGTTTTGAATATAAGGGAAACCATTAAGCTATTGGACTACTCTCTCACACCTATAACACACATTTGAATCCTTTAAGCATTTACCATGATGATGTTTTTCATATTTTGGTCATTTCGGCAAACTTTTCGCACCATTGCCACCTTGGAACTTTGGGTTAACCACCCCATCGTTAGCAACTCTAATTTTTGGAGCACAAGAGTGTCATGACCCAAGACTAGGTCCTAGACATTACCGGCGAATGGGAAATCCAAAAGAACTCTAAACAACCCTCATAGCATATCATTACACATCTTTGGTAGCAGAAGCAATATAAAAAATCATAAGAAATATGAACAATGGGAAATGGGACGAAGGGAGAAAGTGAGAGTTTAATACCTAAATAACATAGATGAGTAAAAGATCAAATGTAAAACATAACTTATCCAACAGCACCTCAAAAAATAAATACTTAGTAGGGGCTAAGACAAAATAACTAGGCTCACCCTCATAGTCAAAATAGAAATAAAGAAGAAGGAATCAATACATAACATAAGAAACAGAGACTAATGTCCCCGGAATGGAGGACTCACCAATAAGCTTGTGTGAAACCATACTAGACACGTGGGTGGAGATGCTCAAGCGGGGCTCTAGTTCCTACATGGTCATATCATATAGGCATAGAGTATCTGTTAGTACATTGGAATGTACTAAGTATGTGGAATGCAATGCAACAAGAGGTAGGCAATGTAATCAAACTACATAACAATAGGCTATAGGCATAATATATCAATATGACATGCATGGACAATGCTTGTAGTAAAACATTCTTGAAAATATCCAATCTTTCATTGCTTACTTGACCCATTAAGATAACAAAATAGCTTATCCAATTACCTTATACTAAAAGGCGATAAATATATAATGAGTTCATAACCCCAAATCATACACTAGGGAAGCAGTACATCATCGTTCATAACCTCATAAAGAGTAACATAACCTCATACGGAGTAGTATAACCTCATAAAGAGTAACAAAACCTCATAGGGAGTTGCATAACCTCATAAAGTGTAACATAACCTCATAAGAAGTAGTAAAACCTCATAAGGAGTAGCATAACCTCATAAGGTGTAGATTGCATTCGTACATGAGGGTAAGGTATACAACATAGCTCATAACCCCTACATGTAGGAATTGGCCTTGTACTAAAGGGTAAAGCATGTAACATGGTTATTAACCCTCCTAGTAGGCATTCACAATTGATAAGAGCATAAAATATTTCTTACAAATCAATCAAGTCATCAACAATTCACAAGAATATAACAACATGAGAGCCCAGTAATTCTCTTGCAATACCAAAGGTTCTTTGCATGATTCAAACACATATATTTATTTCTTTTATTCCTATATATATAGCTTCCCTTCTTATCATCATTGGTCATCATATACATACATCATTTCATCATCATATAGTCATTATAACATCATTCTACTCGTAAAACATGCGTTGGACCCATAATTCCTCAAGAAACCCTTGCTAGATATTTTATCAAACACTTGGCGGGTGTGTAATGGGGGTAAAACAAAATGCAATTTAGAGGTGAAATCATGCAAGAAAATACATTTTAAAACCATAAATTAAAACCTTGCAACACCGTCAAGACATACACATCAAGACCCCTCATCAATCTAACATTAGATCAAAGATTTAGAGCTCAAATCATGCTAAAATTACCATACATTAGATCAAAGATTTAGAGCTCAAATCATGCTAAAATTACCATACTTTCGTGAACTAAAATCATTATGCAATAAATTTCATAATGTACAAGACCCACATGTAAAATCAACTTTGAGTTATGAAATATTAGCAAAAAGGAGGCTTAGGCACCATTGGTTGAAGTACCCAATAGTTCAGCACCACATATCTTAGCTTTTGGAGAAACATTGAAGAAGGTTTTAATGGGGACTTGAGCTTGAACAAAATATTCTTAAGATTGGTCTTCAGTTTGGAGACTTGAATTTGAGAGTAAATATTTGGCTAAATGTTTTGGTGAGTATTGAGGAATGTTTAGAATGATATGAGGGTGAAATAAGGCTAAGTATATGTATTTTCAAGTGTGGTAATCCATAGGTCCAAGACTTAAAATTCTTGGACTAAAGTCAAGAGAAAATAGGACCAAAACAGATTGCTCACTGGAATTGCATTTGTTGCACAAAAGAGTTCCACGAAAATGGGCATAACTACTTCATCCAAACTCGAATTGAGGTGAAAGATAGTGAATTGGAAAGATAAAGCAAAGTGCTTTAATTTGATAGTCGTGGGTCACCCAGTTGTTTGTGGGCTAGGAGATATGCCTCTTGAAAGTTGACCTTTCAAAATCGCGTTCTTGCGATTTTTGAATTTTGATACGGTTGCTCTAACATATGGTTAGATCTATTTCCCACTCAATTTGACCCTCTAAACAAGAATATAAAGTTGGATTTTCAAAATAACAAATGGATTTTTAGATGTATGGAAATTATGATTTCGGACACTTCTGAGGCACATTTTTGAGCAATTTTTTGGGGTCGTTTCAATATCTCCCCCTCGGAAATATTCATCCTCGAATAGCAAAGAAATGTACAAGAGAAGAGTAATTGTAAAGAGATCAGTCCCAACAAGAATGCAATAATGCTCTTTAAAATACCATTTTCAAAACCTCGGTATAAGTGTAAAATTATCATAAATTTGGCAACTTAAATATAAATTCATATGAATGACATAGAGTTGAAATATAAGACATGGAATCATAGAAAGAACTTGACGTGATATCATAAGCTTGAATGCAATGAAAGAATTATAGATATTTCTCCTCTATGCCCGCTCCGGCTTCCAGAGAGACATATACGAATAGACAACTCTTCCGAAGGGCCTTGACAAACACTACCCCCTTGCCAATCAACTTCTTCAACCCGTCCATCCAATAACTCCACCAGGACCTCTTCCTAATGCGTCTTATACTCCACAAAACCTATAATCTTACGAGTTCGATAGCACTAGAGTCACCACCACATCCCTTCAACCAAAAAACATGTAGAATCAGGCGAATCATATCTATATCCATAGGCAAATCCCAAACTTATGAAACCTTACCAACCTCCGTCTACACTCTATAAGGAATCATAATCCTCAATAGAAGTGTCAACCTTAAATTGACCTAACCCACTTGGTATCATAGCCACCATCTCCTCTCCCCCTTGGGAGACAACCTCCACTCTATCGTCTTTTTACTACAAACTTCCAACTCTAATAAGGCGGAATCAAGGCCTTTCTTAAACTAGACCCCACCTCAACCAAAGAAGATTTGGAACCACAAAGAATCTTATAACCATGGATCCTACTAGTCTCCTTCTTGCCACCACTATTAAAGCACATGCTAAGCTACCTACAGCAACTACCGTAACCTTAGCCTTATGGGGGAAAACTAATGCACACTCATTCATAATCCTCAAAGAACCCTAACAACTCTCTTGCTATCCACAATGCACAAGTATCATATTTAGCAAAAAACTTCTCATCCTCCAAGACTTACAACACTACCCCAAATGATTTATAAGCTCTAAACAAATCAATACCTCATGATTAGAGGCCACCACAAACATATCAAGGTAGGGTTTTAAGTCCCTATTCATGTGACCTATAGACATGACTGGTGCTTAAGTCAAACCACAAGACACCTTCCAAAATTTGAAATATCACAAAGGACATTCAAGAACTTATTGATCACGAAAAATAACTTAATAAAAATAACTTTGGTTCAACACCTCTAACTCTTACAAGATGAACATGCAACCCCTTAGAGATCAATCGTACCTAAAACAAGAAATCGACTTACCCAATTCATTACCACTCAAAAATGGGCCCCACCATCACTGAAGACACAACATACATGCAACTAATCCAATACAAGAATGGCATCAAAATCCACCACATTGAATTCAACAAGTCACAAAGCATGACCTAATGCATTATAAACCCGAATCAACACCTATGAACCTCCTAGCAACCATATACCCAACCAAGAGAAAAACACCAAAGGTTTACATCAAAACTTGTGACACATAAGAAGCTCACTAGCAACCAAAACTAACAACGAAAGAAATAGTGATACTCGGATCAATCAACATGAAAACCTTTAACTTACCTTCCTTTGCCTTCCTTTTTGAAGCAGCATGATTAACTAGAAGAGAAAAGAATATTCATTAGAGGGGGATACCCTATCTCACTTCTAAAGCATGACATAATCCATGAAGAAGGGAAACATGTCACGCCCTAAGTTGCTGTTAGGGCGGACTGGCACCCTTGTCGATAAGGCTCGGGAGAACCAATCTATATCTATTCGCTTGTATACATATTATAATTAACTTTCTATG
>JAOTQJ010159980.1:0-28334 GCA_025642045.1 Solanum sejunctum | reverse complement strand
CCCATTGTTCAATTAGGTCCCCAAACTTTTCTATTTTAATCCAATTGAGGACTCCCGACTCCATCTTAAAAAATGTAGGCTCCAATTATAATTAAGCACCGCGAACTTACTTAATTTAAGTTATGCCATGTTCGACACACCTTTTTCCAATAGAACGATTTACTTTGATTGAATTAATTACGGGGTCTAACATTTTTCTCCCAATTTCTGTATTCTGTTTGCTTACTTTTCTTCCTCGAGAGAAACTCATAACACCTCATTTTCAATTAAGGTATTTGAAAAAAAGAAGAAAAGATAGTTTGTGGTACTCTTTTGGGAACAACTCATACGTAAGTAATCTACCCATCTATAGTTCTATACACACACTTCTATTGTTTTAGATATTCACATTTATCCTGCCCTCCACTGTTCTTAATTTATGCTCTCATGCTGCAAGTATGTGATCAACAATGGTAGTTAAGACAAGATTGGTGCCAAAAGGGTATGGTGCAAAAAAAGATGAAAAAAGATATGACCGCATAAGTTGGATAAATTAAGGGGATAGAGAATAAAATTTAAAATTCAAAATGGTATCTAATTGATAAGATTGTGGGAGTGAAATTAGGAAGAGATTAGACGCGTAAAAATAGGAAGAAAAAATCATATGCTTGATGTGTAAAATTCAAAGAGTAACGTATTATTAAGTTGGAGAGAGAAATAAAAAAGAAGAGATTTTAGTAATTTATTTAAATGGTTGGGACTTTTAGAAAATATGAAAATAAAAATTGTGTAATAATGTAATTATTTCAAATTTTAATGGGTTAATATTTACTTTTATCCAATAAAAAAATGTCAAATAATATTTAATAATAATAATTATTATTTTTTAAAGAAGAGTTGTTAGTTGTAAAGTTAAATATGAGCCAAAAAGGTTAACTAAGGGGTATTTTTAGCTCAAAAGGTGGATAGAGCCAGGGGGAGGGGTTATATTTAAACCTTTTCATATACTCTAAGGATATTTTTGACCCTTTTCCATTAAGAAATGAAAATACGCATATAGAATGTTAAAATATCTACTTCAGCTATTTGTATTTTTCAAAAGTTACAAGCGAGTTACTTAACTTGATAGTTAAAACTTGACAATACACACGTTAAAGAACTTTGATTCGAATTTGAGCAGCAATATTTTTTTATTTTGATGTCTATTTTGATATTTTTCTTCTAGGTGTTTTTATTAATTGATTTTTTCAAAGTCCTTGGCATGTTTATTCATTTTACATAGCCATAAAATTGATGTCCACTTGACTATTGCTGAAATACCCCTCATATGCTTTGAATGCCCATAATTGTATATCTCAAAATCTGTGAATGATTTCAAAAATTTAACTTCATAATCTTGATTAGGGGGCAAAATTGAACGGAAAATGGGTAAAATTCAGATTTTAGAAGACCCCTCGTGAAAAATAATTTTTGCTAATTAACGATTTTCAGTGGCATCCGCGCCCCAGGTGCGACACAGCTTGGGCGTGTACTAGATCAAATTCGTCCTCCACGATTGATCCACGTCACAGATTGGACGCGAACCAGTGCAATTTTTTCTCCAATTTTCTTATTTCGTCCAAGGACATTTGGGTAATAACCCAATGCCCATTTAAATGTGAAAGACCCCCTTTTTCTTAGCTATTTTCAACCCTATGAACCTCAAAACCCTCTTAAAATTCTCTCCAAAACATCATCCAATATTCCATTCAATCTTAAGAAATCTCAAGGATCAACCTTGGAATTCCAAAACCCAACTCAAGCCCAAGTCTTCCTCCAATTTTCTTCAAGAAAACTTCAAAGTTTAGGTATGTGGGTTTGATTGTGGGACATTTCCTTCCTGCTAGTCCAACCATTTCTTCTTTCTTACTATGTGAAGTTTATGAATCTTTATGGTTATTTATGAACTCTTGAATATGGTATTACTACTATCCATTCTACTATGATTTATTTTGTGCATTATTCTGAAGTAAAGTATTATGTAGTATTTTATGAATTTATGCATTATTTTTGGGATTTTTATGAACTCTTGTTTATGATGATATTAGTATATACGCATTATACAGATATCCTCTATATGAGTTCTGCAATAAATGATGTTTTATGCCAAAATGTTGTTGGGGTTTGATATTGAGATGGATTTCATGCTCCCATGTCCAAATTTTAAAAGATGATGTATATCATCATGGTGGGTTGATTAAGAATGATTTAAACTAATTATTTTTACTATATATATATATATATATCTTGAAATATAACACTTTCTTAAAATATGAGAATTTTACTATAATATTGGTAGGTTGATTTGAATGATTTTGAAACGGGTTGATTTTACTACTCTTGAAATGCATGATTTTAAGTACAATATATGTCCACCATGTGTTTGATAAAATTACATGACAAGAATTCTCAAGTTATTGATGATCTATTACATGATTTACAAGTCATGTGACTTCGTTATGATTAATGGCTTTCAAGCATGTATTGAATTCATGAAAAGTATCTATGATTTTATAAGTATCAAGTTAAGCCCTATTTTAAGATTTTTTACTTCTTGTGAGCTATTCATGTTAAAACAAGGGTTCATGTATGATTATGATCTACTCTCATGTTCAAGTTAGGCTCACTACTAGAGGTCAAGCATTTTATGAGCTACCCAAGTCATGTTCTTATAATTTATTCATGCTATGATTGAAGTATGATGATTTCAAGTATTCCGTGGGATTTGACTAAGCACCGATTGAGGCTTAAGATGTAAGCTCGACTCAAAGGGTCCTTATATAATGTCTTTAGTCTCTAAACTATGTTCCACAATGGGATTATGATTATTATCCTTGCTATACTAATGGATCCATTTAGTTCATGTTATCATGTTTGGTTTATCTTGGCAAGTAGACCACACTTCGCGGGTGATATTATGCCTTGTCACCTATTTCGAGGGTGTGTTATGCGTTGCATTCTAAGTTGTAACTACTTGGTCTATGTCGATTGAGGTCTCTTCCCACATATGTATGATATATTATGCAAGATAAATGATTTACAAGCATGTCTATTTACAATCATTGATCATGCTTCTCATTTTGAGTTCATATATTCATTGTTTATGATTATGCATTTTGAATATATTGACTTATGGTTTTGTTGCATTGTACCCTGCATACTTAGTACATTCAAACGTACTAACGCATACTCTATCCCTACATGATATCACCATGTAGGAATTGGAGCTCCTATTAATCCTCCTCCTCCATATGGTTAGTTTGGTTCATTTGAAGAAAGCTTCTAGTGAGTCCTCAACTTCGAGGAAATATCTACTTTTCATTCATGTCATGTTAAGACTTACTTATTATGTTTAGATGCTTATATTTTGAGGATGAGCTCGGGTAGTGTCTTGGCCCCCGCTTCATTCCATAAGGTGTCACTAAATATTATATTATGATTGTCTATGCTTTTGAGCTTGACTCTTCTTATACCACTATTATTATGAAAAACTTCCCTTAGTCCCACTTTACTTTTTAGTTATATCACTTGTTGTTGTTTATTTTGCCTTCGTGACTAAGGATGTGTGAATAATATGCTAAGAGGCTTGTTTGGGGTTTCTTTGGGTTTCCCATACACTGTGTCCACGTCTAGGCCCTAGGCTTGAGTTGTGACAAGCTTGGTATAAGGGCACTAGGTTGTTAATGGTCCTCAAAAAATCCAATACATCGTCTCAATTAGAGTCTCATTCATGATTGTGAAGCGGGCCATAACTATGAATAGGAGGCTATGAGGCATTTTGGAAAATTTTTCACTTTTTCATGATCTATGTCGTACGGTAGAGCTAAGTCCTCTAAGGCTTATTACTGATTCCTAACCATTATGTTTCAGAATATGTCTCACGCTATTCAGAATGGTGGACATGACGATAATCATCTCTCACTTAAGGGCCAACTGCCTAACAATGACATATCAAATGTAGAGATTCATAATGCTCTATGGCTATTGGCCAAAGTTGTGTCCACTTAACTCAACCAACAAGCAGGTGCCCCCAAGATTTCCAGTGATAAGAGGAGGGAGTGAAAGGCTAAGAGGGCCCGAGTTGATGGTGCTTTATCTTCTACTGGTCTATCTATGCCAAGGTACAAAAAGAAAAGGCTCCCGTTCGCCATCTGTCAAGAGAGTGGCAAAAAGCATTAAGAAAAGTGTTTGGTCGGTACTGAGGGTTGTTTCAAGTTTGCCGGTGTTAGACATAAGATAAGAGATTATCCTATGGCTTCCACAGAAGGGAGAAGAAGGTAACAATTTGAAGGTAGACTCCTACATACTAATCCCGGTAGTAATGGTGTACCAAGTCCTTCTAAAGTGCCCAAAATATAGAAGAAATCATGCCTGCAAATGTGTGAGAGACACGACTGCATGCTTTAAGTATGGAAAGATGGGCCACAAGATTCATGATTGTCCATATGCTTAAAGGAAAGGTAAAGATGAACGTCCTCAAGGACATGGTACTCGTGGAACTCAAAAGGCACAAAGTGGTGCCAAGGGCGGTGGTGCTTCTATTCCCAAGTATAAGGCAAGGGTTTGGTGTTTAAGCTTCTCCGATGTGTTACGAGTGTGAAAGGTACCATTCAAGGGTTTGTTTGGCCAGTTCGAGCGCATGTTTTAGATGTGGCACAAAGGATCATAAGTGAGGCATTGCCCATGGGTTATTAAAAATTTTGAGGATGACTATTGACGATCTCAATCATACCTCTCTAAGGGTCGCCAGACATAACATAGTGCTTCACCTGTATGTTAAAGGTTTTTCGATTATGATGTGTATGCTTTGATAGATCCGAGTGCCACTCTTTCTTCATTACTCCTTTTGTTGCCAATAAGCTTCATGTGTGTCCCAAATTATTGTTTGGACCTTATGAAGTGTCTATCCCCGTTGGTGAGTCCGTTATTGCTAAAAGAGTTTATAGAGATTGTCCCCTGTCCATATTTCATAAAGTCTTTCCTTGTGATTTTGTTGAGCTTGACATGGCGGATTTTGATATTATTCTTGGGATGGATTGGTTACATGCATATCATGCTTCCATTGATTGTAGGACCATAAAGTTAGATTCTAATTCCCTAATGAATCCATTCTTGAGTGGGAAAGTGGTAATGTGATGGTCAAGGATAGATTCATTTCTTGTCTTAAAGCCCCAATTTTTTTTGATTTCTAAGGTTGCCTTTACCAACTTGTAAGGATTAGGGATGTTGAGTCTAAAGTCTTTCCTATTGAGTTAGTTCTGGTGGTCAATGAGTTTCTTGATGTCTTTCTCGAAGAACTTCCTAGTGTTCCTCCTAAAAGGAAAAAGACTTTGGTATAGACCTCCTTATCGATACACAATCCATTTCCTTTTTCCCTTACTGTATGGCCCTAGCGGAGTTGAAGGATCAATTGAGAAACTTGTAGGAGATGGATTTCATAAGGCCTAGCAAATCACCTTGGGGGTGCACCAATGTTGTTTGTAAAGAAAAAAGATGGCTCCCTTAGAATGTGCATTGATTATTGACAACTTAATAGGGTTATCATAAAGAACCAATTCCCTCTATCAAGGATTGATGACCTTTTTGATCAACTATAATGGGCTAGTCACTTTTCTAAGATTGATCTTCGGTCCAGCTACCACCAAGTGAGGGTAAGGGAGTGTGATATTCCCAAGACAGCTTTTCGGTCTAGGTATAAGCATTTTGAATTTGTGATAATGTCTTTTGGCTTGACTAATACAATAGTAATATTTATAGATCTCATGAATAGGGTCTTTAAACCCTACCTTGATATGTTTGTGGTGGTCTTGATTGATGATATATTGACTTATTCCTGGAGTGAAGATCAGCATATGAATTACTTGAGAGTGGTGTTGCAAATTTTGAGGGATGAGAGGTTGTTTGCGAAATACAAAAAGTGTAAATTTTAGTTGAAAGAGGTTGCTTTTCTAAGGAATGTGGTGTCGGGTGATGGCATGTAGGTGGATTCTCAGAAGACGAAGGTGATAAGAAATTGTCCTAGGCCCTTAACTCCGACGGATATTAGGAGTTTCTTGGGTTTGGCGGGTTACCACCGAAGGTTTATGAATGGTTTCTTCTATTGCTTTCCCTGTAAAGTTGGCCCAAAAGAAGGCAAAATTTGTTTAGACCGATGAATATGAAAAGAGTTTTCAAATGTTGAAGACAAGCTTATCTTCGTGCCTATTTTGGCTTTATCGGAAGGGCTAGAAGGTTTTTTGTGGTTTATTGTCATGCCTCAAGGATTGGTTTGGGGTGTGTTTTGATGCAAAATGTCAAGGCTATAGCATATGCCTCTAGGCAACTTAAGGGCATGAGCGAAATTATCCCACCCATGATCTTAAATTGGCGGCCGTGATGTTTGATTTAAAAATTTCGTATCACTATTTATATGGGGTTCATGTTGATATGTTTACCGACCATAAGAGTCTCCAATATGTATTCATACAAAAAGATCTTAACTTAAGGTAAAGAAGGTGGTTAGATCTCCTTATGAATTATGACGCGAGTGTGCATTATCATCCCGGCAAAGCTAATGTTGTGGCCGATGCTCTAACTAGAGTGTCCATGGGTAGTCTACCTCATGTTGATGTTGGTAGTAAGGAGGTGGCTAAAGAAGTTCACCGGCTAGCTAGGTTGGGGTTTAGGTTGAATGAAGTTGAAAATGGTGGTGTAGTGGTTGTAGATGATTCCAAATCTTCTTTGATTGAAGAAGTCAAGTCAAAATAAGACCTTTACCTCACCTTGTTAGAATTGAAAGCTTTGGTGAAATATGATAAAGTGGAAGTTTTCTCCCGAGGAGGGAGTCGGTGTTCTTAGGTACCAAGGTAGGCTATGTGTGCCTTATGTTGATGACTTGAGGGAGTTGATTTTGGTAGAGGACCATAATTCATCCTACTTTATTCTTCCTGATTTTTACAAAGATGTATAGAGACTTTTGGGAGGTATCTTGATGGGATTGAGGAAGCCTCAGTGGAAATATTGTATAGACAAGTAAGGAGGTTAAGGAACAAAGATGTGGCATCCATCCAAGTCCTTTGGAAGAATCAACAAGTCGAAGGTGTCACTAGGAAAGCCAAAGCGGACATAAAGAAGCGATATCCACCTCTTTCACTCTATTCAAGCCTCAGATAACAAACTAAGTTCTTTCTATGATTTCAAGTCTTAAGTTTCAGCCCTCATGTCATTTTTATATACATCCATGTTCATGGTAACAAGTTCATGGTGAGTTTTGACATTCATGTTGGGACATTTTAAAAATGATGTTCAAGTACATTTGTTGCATCCATGTCAGGCTGAAATCTTCATAATTACTTCTCTTACACATGTTTCTTTGACATTCGAGGACGATAGTTTCTAAGGGTGAGATACTGGAACACCCCTCATGTGCTTCAAAATGCCCCGTAATTGTAATTTCTATATATCTCAAAACCCATGCATGATTTTAAAAATCTAACTTCATATTCTTGATCAGGGGGCAAAATTTAGTGGGAAATGGGTAAAACTCAGATTTTAGAAGACTCGTAGCGAAAAATAATTTTTGCTAATTAACAATTTTCAGTAGGCATCCGTGTCCCAGGCGTGACGTGGCCTAGACATGGACTAGGTCAAGTTTGTACTTCACGTTTGGTCTGCATTGCAGACTGGATGCGGACCAGTATAATTTTCTTGTTTCGTCAAAGGACATTTGGATAATAACCCAATGCCCATTTAAATGTGAAAGACCCCTTTTTCATAGTCACTTTCCACCCTATGAACCTCAAAACCCTCTTAAAATTCTCTCCAAAACATCACTCAATATTCCATTCAATCTCAAGAAATCTCAATGATCAACTTTGGAATTCAAGAACCCAACTCAAGCCCAAGTCTTACTCCAATTTTCTTCAAGAAAACTCCTAAGTTTAAGTATGCGGGTTTGATTGTGGGAAACTTCCTTCCCACAAGTCCAACCACTTCTCCTTTCTTACTACATAAAGTTTATGAATCTTTATGGTTATTTATGAACTCGTGAATATGTTATTACTACTATGCATTCTATTATGATTTAGTTTATGCATTATAGTGAAGTAAAGTATTATGTGATATTTATGGATTGTTTTTGGGGGTTTGATGAAATCTTATTTATGATGATATTAATATGCATTATATATATGTCCTATATATGGGTTTTGCAAGAAATGATATTTTATGCCAAACTGTTGTTGAGGTTTGATATTAAGATGGATTTCATGCTCCTATGTCCTAATTTTGAAAGATGATGTGTATTATCATGGTGGATTGATTAAGAATAATTTAAACTAATTATTTTTCATATATATATATATATATATATATATATATATATCTTGAAATATAATACTTTCTTTAAATATGAAAGTTTTACTACAAAATTGGTGGGTTGATCTAAATGATTTTGAAATGGGTTGATCTTACTACTCTTGAAATGCATGATTTTAAGTACATGGACATATGTCCACCATGTGTTTGATAAAATTACATGACAAGAATTCTCAAATTAGTGATGATCTATTACATGACTTACAAGTCAAGTGACTTCATGATGATTAAGGGCTTTCAAGCATGTATTAAATTTATGAAAAGTATCTATGACTTTACAAGTATCAAGTTAAGCCCCATTTCAAGATTTTTACCTCTTGTGAGGCATTCATGTTAGAGCAAGGGTTCATGTATGATTATGATCTACTCTCATATTCAAGTTAGGCTCACTACTAGAGGTCAAACATGTCTATGAGCTACTCAAGTCATGTTCTTCCAAGCTATTCATATTATGATTTTAAAGTATGATTCTTTCAAGTATTCCGTGGGCTTTGACTTAGAACCGATTGAGGCTTAAGATGGAGGCTCAACTCAAGGGGTCCTTATATAAAGTGTTTAGTATCTAAACTATGTGCCACAATAGGATTATGATTATTACCCTTGCTATACTAGTGGATCCATCTAGTTCATTTTGTCATGTTTGGTTTACCTTGGCAAGTAGACCACACTTTGCTAGGGGGTGTCATGTCCAGTCACCTGTACTAAAGGGGTGTCATGCCTTGGATTCCAAGTTATAGCTGCTTGGTCTAGTTGGTTGAGGAATCTTTCGACATATGTATGATATATTATGCAAGTTAAATGATTTACAAAGCATGTTTATTTACAAGCATTGATCATGCATGTCATATTAAAATCATATATCCATTGCTTATGATTATGCATTTTGAATATATTGTATTATGTTTTTGTTGCATTGCACTCTACATATGTAGTACTTTCAAATGTACTAATGCATGATCTATGCCTACATGATATCACCATGTAAGAACCGAAGCTCTTATTAATCCTCCTCCTCCTCCACATGGTTAGTTCGTTTAATTTGAAGAAAGCTTTTGGTGAGTCCCAAACTCCGAGGACAATATCTACATTCATTCATGTCATGAGACTTGCTTATTATGTTTAGATGCTTATATTTTGAGGGTGATCTTAGGAAGTGTCTTGGCTCCCGCTCCATTCTATGTAGAGGTGTCGTTGGATATTATACTATGGTTGTCTATGCTTTGACCTTGACTCTTCTTATGTTACTATTATTATGAAAAATGTCCTTTAATCCTTCTTTCCTTTTAATTATATCACTTGTTGATGTTTATTTTGCTTCTGCGACCAAGGATGTAT
Source organism: Solanum sejunctum (assembly GCA_025642045.1). NCBI lineage: Eukaryota > Viridiplantae > Streptophyta > Magnoliopsida > Solanales > Solanaceae > Solanum > Solanum sejunctum. The sequence goes on along the minus strand of JAOTQJ010159980.1, from coordinate 18,626 downwards.
GAATGATATGCTAAGAGGCTTATTTGGGGTTTTTTCGGGTTCCCCATACGCTGTATCATGTCTAGGACCTTGACTTGGGTCGTTACAATTGTCCATTTACTTGTAATTGTATTGCTTATGTATATATATATAATTAAAAAGTCATGATTTTCAAGTAAATGGACAATTGTCATGACCCAAGTCAAGGGCCTAGACAATAGAATGGACAACTGTCCATTGTATTGCTTATGTATACATCAAAATAAGAAAAAAAGAAATGATACAAGTCTAAACAGTATTTGTCTCTTAAACAGAACAAAACTACTAATAGACAGCTGACAGTGTTAAGAGTACGCTGGAGCAATAAGCAACTACCACTCAATGATCAACAGCTTGGTCCAGAAGAAGAAGAGGAATGTCAGCATGATTCAGGCTTACAACTGATGTACTGTCAAAATAAAGCACATTTGGTGCCTAAAACAAGGGATTTTGCAAGTTCTCAATGCAACTTTTTATGGTTTTATGTGTTTTTATTTGTTATTGCAGAAAAAATAGATTGACATAATTTTAGGAGAAAATTACAGATTTTGTTGAAGTGTAGTACATACGAGCCATCCTACGAGTCGTAGCCCAAGCTATGAATCGTAGGGTGCTCTCATAGCAAAAAACAGTGAGCAAAATCAAGAATATTCTAAGTGGAGGTCATCCCTACGAGGCCACTTTACGAGTCATATATCTCACTACGACTCATATAGGCAAGATCGTAACAAGAAACAGTGAGCTAAAAGTTTAAACCAAGAACTGAAGGCCTAGACTTTGATACGAGCATATGACTCATAGCCCAAGTAATGACTCATAATAATGGGTCATAACAATCAAATCCAAAATGCCAAGTGCTGACTATGAGACACCAATGATGACTCGTAGGTCACCCTACCAGTCGTACCTGCTGTCAGCTGTCTTTTCTATTTAATTTTTAAGGTAAATTTGTAAATAGTATAAATACTTAATGATAGGATTTTAGATGAAGATATTAGACCTTAAATATTTTGTTCAACACTTTGAATATTCTCTCTTAAATATTCTAAGGTTTTTTCTAGGGTTTAGTGTAGATTTCTATTTTTAATTTGAAGACCCACTTTTGGGGATTGAAGAATCACATTGTATTCATTTGCCATTAATCCAAGCTTGTGGTTTTCAACTTGAAGGGTTCTTGTTTGTCATTGTTTTGGGTAAACTCTCAACTATGTCTTCTATTTTCATTGTTGTTGATTTTGCCTTAGCCATGAGTATCTAAATACCTATAACTTGGGTTTGTGGGAACAATGAGTAGTTGATTTCAAGTAACCTAGACTTTGTGCATTTCTTTGATTAACGTTTTACATGTATTGTTTATTTTCCTTCATTTTGATTGATGTTTGGTAGTGGCCCATAACAAACCCTACCTATTATCATGATCCCGACCAAGGTAGTGACGAATAGGAAAAGGAAAGTAGACGACAGGACTCGATTGATATGTTCTCTACTAATCAACCAAACCTGACCACTGGGAGGTTGACTGGGACAATGAGTAACGGTTAGTTGGCACACCATGGTTGCCAACCAAGCACCACGGTGAAATTTGACCTTCACCTTCACAAGAGGGTTAGAAGAACTTAAGTTACCGTCTTGTATGCGAATTCCCAATTAGAGTTATGTTGTCTAGGATAATTGAGTTAATAAATCATGGGAAATACAATTCCCAAGTTGTACCTAAATCTGAGTGTCTTCTATCATAGTTAGTGTAGTGTTAGTTTTTGTTCTTCAATTTGAATCACAAAATCCCTCATTTTAGAGACTTTGATAATTGATGCTTGAAATGATTGATAGTGGATCTACATAGTCAAGCTCGGTATTCCCTGTGGATTCGACCTTAATCTTTAGTTAGGTTTGTTGCTGACTATGATCACTTTACTGTTGGAGCATGAACATCAAAAATTATGGCGCTGTTGTCGGGAACTATCACTAGGTTCTTGACTTGATTTCATTATTAGTTAGTTCAAGTGTTAATTTTTAGACTCTCTTATATTTTACTTTTATTTTTATTTTTATTATTTGATTTTATTTGCAGGGTGTACTAGATTGTATGCCCAACATAAGGATCCAAGGCAATCCCTTAGCTCCGATCAACTTGGAGATCCATCGACTTACTAAAAGAATGGCTTGTGCGAGTGAGGATATTGCAGTTGAGGAAGAAATGAATATGAATGATGATGTAGAAAGAGAGGAGAATCTACCACCAAGGGACAATAGGCCGCAACTTAGGGACTTCAACAAAAATGATCATAGGTGGAATTAATATCATTACGACCCAAGCCTAGGGCCTAGGCATGACACATTGTAAGGGGGACCCAAAGGGACCCAAGCATGCCTCTTAGAATGTCATTACACATCCTTGGTCGCGAAAACAATAAATCAAGCATCAAGAGATAATAAAATGGGAGAACCGGGGCTAAGGGAAAGTACTTTCATACCATAAACATCAAGAATAATAAAGCCAAGGCTCTTAGCATAGATACATAACATGTCTAACAATACCTCTAATACATAGATAAGAGCAGGGGCCAAAACAAAGTAACTGGGCTCACCCTTATATTCAAATAGACAATAAAGAAGAATGTATCAATACATAATAAGGGCAACATAGACTAAGGTCCCCGAAGTGGAGGACTCACTAACTAGCTTGAGTAGTATCGAACTAGCCATGTGGAGGAGGAAGATGATCAACTTGGGCACCGGTTCTTACATAGTGACATCATGTCGGCATAGAGTATGGTTTAGTACGTTTGAATGTTCTAAGTATGTAGAATGTAATGCAACAAGAGATGGCACCTTAATCAAAATGCATACAATAGGCAATAGGCATAATATATCAATATGGTATGCATGATCAATGCATAAGTAAAAAGTACTTAAGTAATTCATGCTTATATAGGATATCATATATGTAGAAAAGACTAAACTAGATTTTCAAAATACAAACTCCTTGGTAGGTTAGTGATGATTTTACCCATCACCATAGTGTACAAACCCCTCATCAAGATTAGTGAGTATAGCATCCATCACCCTAGTGTGTGAGGTACAAACCTCTCATCAAGGTTAGTGATGATAGAACCAATCACCCTAGTGTGTGATATACAAATCCCTCATCAAGGTTATTGATGATAACACCCCATCACCCTAGTGGTTGAGATATTAGCCCCTCGACTAGTTTATCCGGATCGGACATGGTCTAATGCAATATTTTATATAGAATATATCATATATATATATAAGATCATTTCATCATCATATAGTCAATCATATCATATCTCATGCTTTGGACCTTCAATTCCTCAAGAAACCACATCTGGAGATTTTATCAAACACTTAGAGGGTATGTAATGCTAGTATAACACCATGAAATATAGAGATGAAATCATGCAAAAAAATCCATTGTAAAACCACAAATAAACACCTTGCAACACCCTTAAGCAATATACATCAAAATCCCTCCTCAAATCTTATAATAAATCAAAGATTTATAGCTCAAAACATAGCAAAATAGTCACAATTTCATATAGTTTTAACATAGTATGCAGTAAATTTCATAATAAGCAAGATCCATTTGTAAATCAACTTTAATCATACAATTTGAGTAAAAAGAGGCTTGGGTATCATGGCTAAAAGGAACCCATGAAGGAAACCCCCATACCTTAGCTTAGAGATAAACTTGGTGAAGATTAGAGATGGAGACTTGAAGCTTGAAGAAGAACCTTGAAGGAAAACCTTAGCTTAGGATAAGGGTTCGTGACTTGAATTTGGGAGTGAAAATATAACTAAGTGTTTGAGTGAGTATTGAAAAATGTTTAGGATGATATAAGGGTGAAATATGGCTAAGTATAGGTAAAAACACATTTAGGAACACTTAGGCCCAAGGCCCCAAAGCCTTGGATCGAGATAGAAATCATTGGCAATAAAATACACATGTCCGCATATGGTTTGTGACACGAACCTATTGCGGAGGTCAAATTAACACATATCAGCAACAGTTACACATTGTAGTGCTGTCCGGATCGATTCTGGATAAGAAAATTACGTAAATTGAAATTGCTAAGCGTTAGCTCTTAAATTGGGGCTAGACCCATTTTCCTCTAATTTTGGCCCCCTGAATAAGAATATAAATTTGAATTTTTAATATCACGCATGAATTTTGAGATATTTAGAATTTAAAATATTGGGCATTCCGAGGTATATTTTCAGGCACTTTTTGGGATCGTTTCAATATCTCCCATTTGGGAACATTAGTTTCCGAATGTAAAAAAGACTTGCAAGATAAGGGTAATCATAAACAAATTAGCCCCAATAAGAATCCAACATCACATTTAAAACACCATTTCCAAAATCTCAACATATGTGTAAAATCATCATAACTTGCCAATTTAAATATGAATGCATATGAATGACATAGGTGCTGAAACATAAGGCTTGAAATCACATAGGGGACTTAGAATTAGTACCTTAGGCTTGACTAAAGTGAAAAATATAAGGATACCGCTTTTGTATGTCCGCTTCGGCCATCCAAGTAGCACTTTCGATTTGTTGGTTCCTCCAAAGGACCTTAACAGATGTCACCTCCTTGTTCCTCAATGTCTGCACTTGCCTATTGACTGATGTCCATGCTCTAATAAGAAAAATGGTCATTGTCAGTAATTAACCTAACCAAAGGTTAGGGTTGAATCCACAGGGAATATGAGGCTTGACTACAAGAGTCCACTACTAATCATTTCAAGCATAAATAACTAAAATATCTAAATAAGAGGGGAGGTTGTGATTCAAATACAAAATAGAATAAACAATAAACTAAGATGCGAGGAAATAAAATTGTGTTTCCATGGTTCGTTGACTCGATTTCCATAGGCAACATAACTACAATTGGAAATTCATATGCAGGATGGTAATTTAGGTTCTTCCAGCCCTCTTTTGAAGGTAAAGGTCGAATTTTACCATGGCGTTTGGTCGGCCACCATAGCGTGCTAGCTAACCTTTACCAATTATACCATTCAACCTCCCCTTAGTCAAGTTTGGTTGATTAAACGAGAATACATCAATTGAATCCTGTCATCTGCTTCCCTTTATATATTCGTCACTACCTTTGTCAGGCTAGTGATAGTAAGCTGGGTTTGGTGTTGGCCACCACCAAACTATAATCATAATGAAGGGAAACAGATAATACATGCAAACCCCAATCGTAGAAATGCAAGAAACCTAAGTTATTTCAAGTCAACTACCCATGATTCAGACAACCCCAAGTTGTGGGTGCTTAGCTACTCATGGCTAAGGCAAAACAAGCAAATATTCTAATACAAGACATAAACGAGAGTTTTACCGTAAGCACTAAAGAATGTAGGCACCACGAGTTGCAAACCCAAAAGCTTAATTGATCAAAGATTAATACAAAGCAAGATTTGCAATCCCCAAAATAGATTTTCCAAGAGAAAATGATAAACTAACTAAAAGACTAAGAAAAGATTCAAAAGATGATGATAAAATGTCTCCCAGTCAAACTCCCTTTCTAAAACCCTAACTTAACCTATATATAGTATTTACAAAATAACCCTAGAATTTATACATAAAAGACAGCTAGTAGCTAATAAGTCTCACAGGTATGACTTGTAGAATGACCTATGAGTCGTAATTAGGGTCTGGTATCATGTTCTTGGCATCTTTGACTAAACTGGTATGACCCACAGTATGAGTCATTGCTTGAGCTATGACTTGTATGTTCTTCTTGTAGTCTTGGCCTTTAGTTTTTGGTCTTGCATTTTAGCTATCTGATTCTTGCTACGAGTCCACCTATACGAGTCATAGTGTAACTTATGACTCGTAGGATGGCCTCATAGGGTTGACCATCACATAGCAGATTTATGAATTTTTGTCTCTATTTCTTGCTATGACATGCCCTACGATTCATAGCTTGGACTATGACTTGTAGGTGAGCTCGTATGTCTTATGATTCAGCAAAATTTGCTACTTTTCTTCAAAATCATGCCAACCTAACTTTTCTGCAATAACAACACAAAAACACATAATAACTGTAAAATGTCACATTAAGAAGTCACAAAATCCCCTGTTTTAGACATCAAATGTGTTGTATTTTAACAGTACATCAACACCCTCAACTTAAAATTATTATTTGTCCTTAATTGACGACTAGATCTATGCAGACAAAGAGAAATACCTAACAGTTATACTAATGGCATATACAACAACTTCTTTGATTTAGATACCCAACTGCCATTTTTAAAACAGGATTGCAAAGTTATTAAGCAGAGGGAGAACATAATGAGATACATGGCAATCCAACTCTGACAAGCTAAGGAGCATCAACTGTGCACAATCGCTGGTATAGTCCTATGTTACTCAAGTGGTGCAAATGCCCTCACTGGAAAGAAGTCCCTCATACTCACTCAAAAGCATTTAAAATTCAAGGACTGAGGAAGCATTCTCACACTCACAATTGAAATTCATGCATACTGACTGACACCAAAGGCTTGCCTCTGTACTCATCCTCTGGCTTGGTGATAAAGTGAAGTTGGATCGCTTTAGGACTCATAGGGTTATAACATAGGTTCAGGGTGCTTTGGTATGGTATTTTGGGCAAGTTATTACTAAAAGCTATCCTTGAACCATGTTTATCAACACATTTACTTTCATAATCCAACCATATTCAATAAATCCACCCCGATTCTCCTATTTTGAACTTTTCTCCAGTGCTTTCTTTCTATTTTCAGCTATACCTCGATTTCAAGCTCATTTTTGCTACTTTTTCTTAGCTTAAGGCACTTTTCCTTTCTTTTTCTTCACTTGCTCATGTTTTTTTCATTTCTTTCTTTATTTCCAAACTAACCACCTTAGTATTATTACTTTACCACATAAGGGTCACCCTCAACTTAGGCTTTTAGCCTCATGTGAAGTACACAATATCTATGCCTCAAACCAGGGCCACCAACTGTAGCCACCCTCAACTTAGGCCTTTGGCCTCAATCAAGGTTCACATGTTCAAGGATAGACTAGGGCCAATATCAAGGTATTTCATCAGACAAAGTTAAGTTAGCCAAGTGTCAAGAAAGAATAAGTATATGAGAAGCTCCAAAGTTTGGAACAAGGGATTCACTCAGTCATCTGGTGGGTCATTTAGGATAAAAGTGGGTTCACTCAAAGAACAAAGGCCTAAGATCCTTTCCCTATCCACCACATCACCAAACCAATCTTAGAGTACTAAGGCAAGTTCTTGGTCCATATAAGATGCACGAATACAGCAAAATAAGCTACACAACATATATGGAAACTGCATCCACAATCAAGTATAGACTCACAGGTTATGCTATCAATCTCAGGTTACCTTCACAAAATTAGAACAAACATTGGCAAATACTCAAAATGCACAAATGCATCAACAACCACAATCTCAAAAAAATTTAAGGGTACCTAATTTTTCATCAAAACTTTAAAAACACAACTAAAAATTATGTATATGCCAAAAGATAACACTACTATGAATTTACACATTATCTATACTATTTAAACATGCCAGTTCAACAAAAAAGTAAATATCCACAAGAAAAAAATACGATAAAAAAACTTAGGATCAAAAAATAGAGGAATTTATGGACTCGAGGTTACTAAGACTTCGCCTTAATCTATAGCTTCCCATATCCCACCAAAATAAGATACTTTGTCCTTAAAGTAAAAACACATAGAGAAGGTGCAAGGGGCATACCTTGGGTTGCCTCCCAGGAAGCACCTTATTGTCACGGCATGACAAAAAGCTTTTATGCTCATGCTTCATCAAGATCGCAATCTTCCATTATAATGATTTCTTCCATGTCACCCATGTACCGTTTGACCCTCTGACCATTGACTTTGAAAGTTTTTCCATCCTTGTTTTCTGACTCGATGGTCCTATGACTAAAAATGCGCACTGATCTGAATGGCCCCATCCACCTAAATTTCAATTTTTCAGGAAACCACCTCAACCTGGAGTTGTAGAGCAATACCATGTCTCCCAACGCAAATTGCCAATCTTTAATTCTGCGATCATGCTGAACTTTCATTCGTTGTTTGTACAAGGCGAAGCTCTCATATGCATGCCATCTAAATTCATCAAACTCATTCACTTGCATCAAACTAGAAGTTGGAACTTCATGCCAATCTAGATTCAGCTTCTTCAATGCCCATAATGCCTTGTGCTCAAGTTCAACCAGGAGGTGACAGGCCTTCTCAAACATTATATTCTTTGGTCAAATTAGTGCCCATTTTTAAAAGTACTTGAATCTCATGTTATAGGGCGATATGTGAGTCTAACGCTTAAGAGGGTCAAGTGTATACATGTTTTGTGTCAAATTGAGGAGATTACAGCCCCAAATAAAGTGAGAGAATTAAGGTGCTTATAGGAATTAGAAAGCTAGTTGGTGAGTCACCTACTTGCTTAGCTTAAATTTGCTAGCTAAACTGAGACAAGGTCCGATGTTGAATTTGTCCAAGTTCGATAGTGAATAAAGTCCATGTTAAGAGTGTAACTTTAGCCCATATTTTACCATCGTAAATGAACAATACTTACATCCCAATGTGAATAATAAAAGGCCCAAGTACATCACAATCCGCTTGGCTAATTGGGCCCAAACTAAGTGAAGAGGAATTAGAAAAATGGGCAGCCAAGGCCCATCAACTTTGAGATCCATTTAGGCCCAAGTGTGAGGACCAAGTTGCTACCTCACCAGCTTATTAATATGTGGTAATATGTGGTCAAAAACTCAAGATAAAGTCGGCCAAAGAGAGCCTTTAAAAGGGCTCAAAAATAGCCCTTTAAATCATTTCACTTTGGAATAAATGTTTAGCTTCCTAAAGACTCTTCTTTTTCTCTTTACTTCACTTCACAAGGCATCCAATACAACCCTCTAGGGTTCTTTAAGGAAACTTGAATCTTGAAGGCTAAGGTAAGTGGAAATATCCATATATTTTTTATACTTATCCCATGACAAACAAGAAGTATATGCTAGTTATGCTTGTGCTGGAAATTTGGATAGTATGTGTTCTAAGGATTGTTGTGAACTTTTCTTGTTATTAAATAGGATTTTCTCTCCTTGGTTGGCTAAATTATGAAGAAAGACTCATGTTTTTAACAAGGTATAGTTTTTTAGTGATGTAACTAAGCTGCTTCACCACTTTTACATTCCGCAAAGGTGAGTTCTTATAGGATATTGCAATTATTTCTTAGTATGAACTTGTGGGTTGATAGATGGAAGGCTATGGCCTCACGTCCTTCATGACTGCTTTGGTACTATTATAAGACTGTTTTAAGGCTATTTTTATGTATATATGTATTGAATACAGTTTGGGTAAAGTTGAAATAGGTTTGGGATTATCGACGTCAAAATATAGCGAAGGGGTGTAACATTATGCCGCCTATTTGTATGTTGCATAGAATTGTTATGTGTTATGATTTGTGGGCTGTTGTAAGACTGTTATGTAGCTAAAAATGGCTGCACATGATATGTATATGAGAATGTGTATTAGAAAATAATATTATAGGCAGAAAGGTTGAAAGAATACACTCGGGTTTATAATTATACGCTTGCTGCTCGTATGTTGTTTTTTTATGAGATTGGGCTACCAAGATGTATCTATTGGCTGCTAACGGTAGTTTTGTCATATACTATGTTGTAGATGAATATTTAGAGTAAGTAAAGGTTGTCCCAAGGTAATAGCGAGGTCATACATAGAGGTATGTAAGGCTACTTGATTTCATATTATTTGGCATGAAACATAGATCCCTCCTTGGCACCTAAAGACACTTACTGACTCCAACACAGCTATTGACAATGTCTCAACTCTCTCACATGTTCGTATGCTCCTATATATAGTTATCTTCAAATCTGCATACATACTTGGGTACCAAGATACACGAGTTCGTTCTACTAAATAAAGTTCATGTGTTGTTCTACCTCCTATGTATTTCATTATTTGTGTAACCTCATTATGGTGTTGTCTTTTGTGATTGTTTATATGTCATATGTTGTATCTACTATCCTATATCTCTAATATTATGACCACCAAAAGAATCATCTCAAAGGTAATTGAAAGATAAAGTATATTGTTTAATGATGGGTGGTAACCTGAGGGGTGGAAGAATCACCTAGCCAGGGTCAATCCTATCATGGGGGGTAGCCCAAGGGGTTGAAGGAAAATTCTATCCAGGGCCGATCCCGATATAGATTTACCACTAATCAGCTGGTCATTTATATTACATGTTGTGCACAGACTATACAGTAAAGGTAAAGTAATAAAAAGAATATAAAGTACATGATCCTACAGCATAAATAAAGGTGATCTCTTATCCTACACTAGTGCATAGTTCCATTTGAGTTGTTACTTCTTATATAGTATTTCTTGTCTTATATATTTAGTATATTATCTCATACTGTCATCCCTTACGGGGGACTTTCATTTCATGTTGCAGGTACAGGTGCTAGTAGATCTCCCCAGTAGGAGTACAGGATATCCAACTACTGTTACCAAGCTCTAGGTTGCTTTGGAGCTTTATGTTTCTAGAGCTTATATTTTTATATGTATAGTTAGTCAAGATGGGGTCTGTCCGACCCTTATCAGATACATTTCTTTATCTAGAGGCTTTGTAGACAATGTAAATTAAAGTGTGGTTATGTCTCATACTTTAAATATCGTGGCCCCAATGGCCTATCCATATGCATCTCCTTTTGACTTGTTATCACTGATTACTTTCTTAAGGACATGTTGAACGTAAGAATCTCTTATAATATGTATAGAAAATATATAGATACAGGTTGGTTCTCTCAAGCCTTATCAGCAACGGGTGCCAGTCTGCCTTAATGGAATTTTAGGCGTGACACACATTTTCCATTTTAAATAAGATTTGCTTTATTTCTCGATTTGATACTTCCACTTGCCCACTGGTCTAGGTATAATATGGGGTTGTCACATGATGATTCAACCATATCTTGCAAGGAGAGATTTGAACAATCGGTTACAAAAATGAGAACCTCCATCACTGATAATTGCTCAAGGCGTACCGAACTTGGAGAAAATGCTTCTTCAGAGAAATCGAGTAACCTTCTTACCCTCATTGTTTGGTAGAGACACAACATCTGCCCATTTAGAGATATAATCAACTGTAAACAGAATATACTTTTTACCATGAAAGCTAACAAAGGGCCTTATAAAATGAATGCCCAAACACCGAATAGTTCCATGACCAATTAGGATTTAGAGGAAGTTTGTGCCTTCGTGAAACTCTATCGTCTATTTGACATCTATCACAAGACTTTACATAAAATCTTGGACGTCTTGATGTATAGACGACCAATAGTAGCCACACTATAACACTTTGTAACCATTCGATCTCCACTATGATGGCCACCTACTAATGAAGAGTGCCATGCTTGAAGAATGCTCATCATTTCCACTTTTGGAACACATCAACGGATGATCCCATCCGCGCAAATGCAAAATAAATATGGGTCATCCCAAAAGAACTTCTTGACATCATGCATAAACTTGTGATGTTACTAGTTGTTCCACTCAGGTGGCATAATATCACGCACCAAGTAGTTAGCATAGCCTATAAACCAAGGTATAAGATCATGTGAGGATGCCAAAACTCTCTCATTAGGGAATGAGTTATTTCTATCAAGACCGTCGTCAAACTTCACCATAACTCCATCTTCCAATCTAGAGAGATGATCAACTATTTGATTTTTTGACCCCTTTCTGTCAGTCACATCAAAGTTAAACGCTTGCAAAAGAAGTACACATCTGATCAATCTTGGTTTTGCATCCTTCTTGGCCATTAGATATTTGAGTGCTGTATGGTCTGTGTGTACAATCATCTTAGCCCCCAACAAGTATGACCAAAATTTTTTAAAGGCAAACACTAAAGCAAGTAATTCTTGTTCGGTTATTGTATAGTTTGGTCACTGTATAGTTTTTCTGGGCTGCATTAAGTGCTTTGCTAGCATAATAGATTGGATACAGAATTCTCTCCCTTTGTTGACTCAACACCATACCTAGTGCAACCCTATTTGTATCACACATTAGTTCGAAGCTTGTGACCAGTCTAGTGCCATGATAATGGGTATCGTGGTCAGTCTTCTTTTTAATTCTTTGAAGGCGTGCATGCATACATCATCAAAGACAAACTTGGCATCTTTCTCCAGCAACTTACACAAGGGTTGTGAGATCTTGGAAAAATCTTTTATGAAGTGGTGGTAGAATCCAGCATGGCCTAGAAAGCTCCTAGTACCTTTTACCAAAATTGGCGGTGGCAATTTCTCTATAACCTAGATTTTTGCTTTATCCACTTCAATTCCATTGCCTAAAATTCTTTGACTAAGTATTATGCTTTCTTTGACCATAAAGTGACATTTCTCCCAATTCAACACTAGGTAACTCTAGACACACCTTTCTAGTACATCACTCAAATACAACAGGCATTCTTCAAAAGATTGACCAACCACACTAAAATCATCCATGAACACTTCAATAGTGCTTTCTACCATATTAGAAAAAATTGACATCATGCATCTTTGAAAAGTTGCTGGAGCGTTATAGCACCCAAATGGCATTCTCTTAAATGTAAAGGTTCCATGCAAGCATGTAAAAGTGGTCTTCTCTTAATCTTCAAGTGCAATGATAATTTGATTATAACCGGAATAACCATCAAGAAAACAATACCAATGCTTCTCTGCAAGTCTATTAAGCATTTGATCCATGAAGGGCATGGAAAAATGATCTTTCTCTGTGGAAGCATTCAACTTCTGGTAATCCATGCACACTTTCCATCCAGTAACTGGTCGCATGGGAATTAACTTATTCTTTTCATTCGGCACCACGGTGATACCCCCTTTTTTGGGACACATTGCATGGGGCTTACCTATTTACTATCGGTGATAAGGTAAATCACTCTTGCATCTAACCACTTGATAATCTCTTTCTGAACCACTTCTTGCATTGGAGGATTTAACCACTACTGATGTTCAATGCTTGGTTGTAATCCTTGACGAGTTGAATATTATATGCACATAACCAGGAGGTATGCTAATGATATCTGCAATTGTCTATCCAATTGCCTTTTTGAATAGTATGAGGACTGAAACAAGAGCCTCTGCCTGGGCTTCACTTAAATCACCTATAATTATGAAGGGTAATGTATTATTTTCTCCCAAGTATACATATTTCAGATGTATTGGTAATGCCTTCAACTCTAGATCAGGTGGGACTTCTATAGACGGTTTAATGGGTGGAGTTTCCTTATTGCTCAAATCCAACTCTAGCCTGGCCTGTCGCCTCAACCCAAAATACACCCTGAGAGTATTCACTGTTTCCTCATAATCAGGAATACGCTCACCATGGAAATTCTTTAACACAACTGCCAAAAGTTCAACTCTTAGCCTCAATACAATCGGGATCTCCACTTCATTATCTTTACTCATTTCAATCATTGAGACCACCTGAAACTCACAACCCTTCCTATCTTGTTAGACCACTTGAAACACAATTACTTCCTCACCAAACCTGAAAGTTAGCAGACTCTTTTCCATATCAACCAATGCTCTACCTGTGGCTAAGAAAGGTCTTCCCAAGATGATAGGAACTGCAAAATCAACATCACAGTCAAGTACAACAAAATCTGCGGGGAATATAAATTTATCTACCTTGACCAACACATTGTAGAGTATTCCCACGCGCATCTTGACTGTTCTATCTGCCATCAGTAACCTCATCTTTGTAGGGACAAGGCTTCCCAAACCAAGCTTTCTAAATATGGTAAGAGGCATTAAGTTAATGCTGGCTCCTAAATCACATAGTGCTCTAGCATATGTGAGTTCCCCAACTGTGCATGGAATGGTGAATGCACCTGGATCTTCACGCTTCTGCACTAAAGATTTTGTGGTATTGGCACTGCAATGTTAAAAATGTCGGGAAAGGTCTTGGTTAACTCTTTGCTTCTTCTTGATCAAATCTTTTATCCATCTAGCATACCCCGGAATCCTCTCAAAGGCCTCAACTAAATGGAAGTCCACAAATAATTTTTTAAGCACAGCCAAAAACTGTTCAAACTTACCTTCCTCTTTTTTCTTTCCAAGCCTTTGGGGAAAAGGGGGGGCCTTGGAAAGGTTTTGCATTTTTGTGGTTGTGTTTTCGTGCTATATGCTTTTGTCTTCTCCTCTACCCTCTTCTTGTTACTTCCATTCATAACCATTAGTCTAGGGGGTTCTATGGTACTTTTGCCACTCTGAGTCATGACTCTCATGCAATGCCCTATATTCTTTGGGTTTTGAATCGTATTGCTTGGTAGGGTGCCCTTCTGGTGTTGGTTCAATTGTGAAGACACTTGCCCAAATTATTGTTAAAGTTGATTAGTTTCCATCGAGTGAGACTCTATTTTTTGGTTAATACTTAGAATATTCGCTTTCATTCCCTTTAAAGTCTCATCTTAGTGATCGTCCCTCTTCAATAACTTTTCAAAAATCTCTTCGATCCTGGAGTTACTTGACCCGGCATCACAGTTGTGAGGTGGCACATAAGAACTATTCTTGTAGCCCTCTATTTTTTCCCCATTCAGCATTTGGCACTCGTTCTATCTCATAGTATCTGCCCTAGTTCTCTATATATACCCCATCACGGTTGAAGTTTTGATTCCTGGACCCTTGCCTCTAATAGTTCGAAATGGACCCTTGGGGTTGTTTCGAAAATCCTCCACTTAGTTGCTTACAAAACATGCATCCTCATCAAAGAATGGATCATCATAGATAGGAGACTTCGGAGGTTGGTGGGTAACTGCCTTGATACTTGCTTGATTTTGCTTTAAAAACCAAGTCCATAATTGTGCGAAGTAGAGCAAGTTGCTCCATGATCTTTTCGTTTACCTTCGCTTGCTCATTGTTGGTGCTAACTGCACAAGAAGGTTTTATCGCACCTAGCTGTCGTTAACCCCATGCTCTATTTATTTTGACTACTTGCTCCTTCCTTACGGCTATCAATGCTCAAGGTTGGTCTAGAAATATGTCTCCCATGATTGTGTTGGTGCAAGCTTAACTATTCTCATCAAGTGCTGGATAGAAAATCTCAACTAAGGCATCATCAACAATCTTGTGATCAGGGACCATCCTCAAGCATTTGGTGAACCTCTCCTATGTTATGCTAATAGAGTCACCTGACAATTGGTCAAAGTTGCTGATTTGGTCCTTGAGCTTCAACTTCTTAGATTTTGGAAAATATCTTTCAAGGAATACTCTATGAAGCTCAGTCCAACTTGTTATAGTACCAGGTGGAAGGTTATCCCATACAACTGCATTGCCAGTCAATGACAGTGGAAATACTCTTAAACCAACAACATCAAGAGAAAGTTTTTGTGTCCCCATGACACTCTTGCAAACAAACACCACATTTTAGAGATAATGGTGGGGATCTTTCGAAGGTAGCCTTGTGAATAGTCCGTGGTTTGGAGCATTTGGAGCAATCCACTCGATACACTGAACTTAGTATCTGCTGGTAAAGGAGGCAGCACTATGACACCAGTAACATCCATATCTATAGGTTTCAATCGATATCGATTTCATCCATAAGCATTTTCACTGAAGTCCCTAAGTTGTGGCTTGTTACCCCTTGGTTGTGGATTTTCCTCTCTTCCCATATCCTCATTCATATTCATTTCCTCCTCAACTTTAATATCCTCATTCACTTGAGCCATTCTTCTTGGTAGCCGATGGATCTCCAAATTGTGTGGACCTAAGGGATTGCCTTGGCTTCTTATGTTGAGCATACAACCTAGTACATCCTACAAATAAAATCAAGCAACAAAAATAAAAATAAAAGTAAAATACAAGAGATTCTAGAAATCAACACTAGAACTAACTAATAGTGAATTCAAGTCCAAACCTAGTCATACTCTCCGGTAACAGTGCCATAATTTTTGACAAATGTTCACACTCCAATAAGAAAGTGATCCCTGTCAGCAATCATCCTAACCAAAGGTTAGGGTCGAATTCACAGGGAATATGGGGATTGACTGCAAGAGTCCACTACTAATCATTTCAAGCATAAATAACTAAAATCTCTTAATGGAGGGGGGAGAGGGGTTGTGATTCAAAAATAAAATAGAATAAACACTAAACTAAGATGAGAGGAAACACTCAATTTTAGGGACAACTTGGGAATTGTGTTAACCATGGTTCATTGACTCGATTTCCCTAGGAAACATAACTACAATTGGAAATTCACATACAGGATGGTAACTTAGGTTCTTCCATCCCTCTTATGAAGGTAAAGGTCGAATTTCACCATGGCGCTTGGTCGGCCACCATGGCATGCCAACTAACCTTTACCAATTGTCCCAATGAACCTCCCCTTGGTCAGGTTTGGTCAATTGAATCATGTTGTCTACTTCCCTTTTCCTATTTGTCACTACCTTAGTTGGGCTAGTGATAGTAGGTGGGGTTTGGTGTTGGCTACCACCAAACTACAATCATAATGAAGGGAATTAGATAATACATGCAAACCTCAATCGTGGAAATGCAAGAAACCTAGGTTATTTTAAGTCAACTACCCATGATTCCCATAACCCCAAGTTGTGGGTGCTTAGCTACTCATGGATAAGGCAAAATAAGCAAACATGCTAATACAAAACGTAAATGAGAGTTTTATCACAAGCACTGAAAAATGTAGGCACCACAAGTTGCAAACCCAGAAGCTTGATTGATCAATGATGAATACAAAGCAAGATTTGCAACCCCAAAATGGGTTTTCCAAGAGAAAACCATAAACTAACTAAAAAACTAAGAAAAGATTCAAAAGATGATCATAAAACGTCTCCCATTCAAACTCCCTTTCTAAAATCCTAACTTAAATTATATATAGTATTTACAAAATAACCCTAGAATTTACACAGAAAAGATAGCAGACAACTAATAAGTCTCATAGGTACGACTCGTAAGATGACCTACGAGTCATAGTTGGGGTCTTGTATCAGGTTCCTGGCATCTTGGACTAACTGGTACGATCCATAGGTATGAGTCATTGCTTGAGCTACAACTTATATATTCTTCTCGTAATCTTGGCCTTCAATTTTTAGTCCAATATTTTGGCTCTCAAATTCTTGCTACGACTCCACCTATATGAGTCATAGTGCAATTTATGACGCATAGGATGGCCTCATAGGGTTGACCTCCACTTAGCAAATTTCTAAATTTTTGGTCTCTATTTCTTACTATGACACACCCTATGATTTGTAGCTTGGGCTATGACTCGTAGGTGAGCTCGTATGTCCTATGATTCGGCAAAATCTATAACTTTTCTTTAAAATCATGCCAACCTAACTTTTCTGCAAGAACAACACAAAAACACATAAAACCCATAAAATGTCGCATTAAGAACTCACAAAATCTCCTGTTTTAGGCATCAAATGTGTTGTATTTTGACAGCACATCACCTATCCTAAATCTGAACTAGAACCTCCTCATAAGTAAGTTATCCTCAACAATACCCACAACATCAAGAGGCACAATAGCATTAGAGTCACCAATATATTTTCTCAAGATAGAGACATGGAACACCGGATGAACCAAATTCATTTCACTAGGAAACTTCAACTTATAAGCTACCTTACCAACCCTCTTCAAGACCTCATAAGGACCAACATATCTTGGACTCAACTTCCCTGTTTTACCAAAATGGACCATACCTTTCATTGGAAAAACTTTTAAATAAACCCAATCATCCACTTTGAATTCAAGGTCTCTTCTTCTCACATCGGTATAGGATTTTGGATGACTTTGGGTTATTTTCAACCTTTCCCTAATTATCTTCACCTTCTCAAGACCCACCATAACTAGATCCAGTCCTATTAAAGCCACCTCTCCAACCTCAAACCACCCAACTGGTGATCTACAACGTATCCCACAAAGAGCCTCAAAAGGAGCCATACCAATGCTAGAGTGGTAGCTATTGTTGTAGGCAAACTCAATCAAAGGAAGATGGTCATCCCAACTACACCTTAACTCCAATACATATGCCCTAAGCAAATCATCAAGGGTTTGAATGGTTCTTTCAGCTTGGCCACCCATTTGATGGTGGAAGGTCGTACTAAGGTAAGCTTTTGTACCAAGACCCCTTTGAAAAGACTTCCAAAGTTGTGAAGTGAATTGTGAACCATGATCAAATATGATGGACAAAGGAACCCCATGCAACCTCACTAACTCATGGATGTACAACCTTGCATACTCTTCATCCCCATATGTGGTCTTAATCGGTAGAAAGTGAGCTGATTTCGTTATCCTATCAACCACCAACCATATAGAATCAAAACCTTTTCTAGTTGTGGGTAACCCAACCATAAAATCTATATTAATCACCTCCTATTTCCAAGTGGGAATATCTATATCTTGGGTCAGGCCACCCGACCTTTGATGTTTGAATTTGACTTGTTGACAACTATGACAACTGGAAACGAATTTAGCAATGTCCCTCTTCATGCCTCCCCACCAATACACATCCCTCAAGTCTCTATACATTTTGGTGGAACCAGGGTGGAT
>JAOTQJ010159941.1:0-28344 GCA_025642045.1 Solanum sejunctum | reverse complement strand
AAAATTTCATAAACGAATAACTTCTTGATTTCAAAAATGAACATTTTGCATATTACTAAGTTTTTGAAACTATTTTTATGCATGTGATTCTCATGACTCTATTCGTGTCATTTTCGTTTTGCTCACCGGTTCCCAGGTCGGTTGATATCGTGCATATGTATAACTATATATATGTATGTATAGATATTCTAAAGTAGGTTGGATACGGAGGGCTGGTTTGCCCATGGGCCGGCTTTGCTTAGTTTAGAGACACAAAGAGCTGGGCTTGGGATATGTCAGCATCATGACGTGTGAGTGCTGGGCCCCTTCGCCCTGGACCACGTGAGTGCTTAGCCCCTTCGCCTCGGCTCACTTATATAATGGGGATGATGACCTTTACACATTATGATACGTGAGTGGTTGGCCCCTTCACCTTGGCTCACCTACCCTATGACGTGAGTGCGTGGCACCGTCGCCTCGACTAACCTATACTACAGTTGGGACTTGTGTTGGAGATTTTGGGGATTTGAAACTTCTGGTGTTATGTTGTGGTATGGCAAGAGTTTGGGAGTGGCCATCGTTCCCGTCCGATATATATTATTTTGATATTTTAAATAAAGGATTATTTTGATGTTTGCATACAAGTTTGACTCATATGTTTTATTCGAATTATTACTCTCACTTATATTTCATACTTTTCGCTTTACAAAATTGGTACGTATTTTGTACTGACCCCTTACTTCGGGGAGGGGGGGGGAGGGGGGAAGGGGAGGCTGCGTTCATGCCCACAGGTACCGACGTACTAGTTAGAGAGCCTTTTTCTTAGGATCTCCGTCTACCGTCGAAGTGTTCCCTTGCCTCAGGAGCAAACTTTTGGTATATACATATACCCTTATTTTTGGTATTTTGCATTAATGTATATTCGAGGGTATGACGGGGCCCTATCCCATCCTATGATTCAGTTCGTATATTTAGAGGTCTGTGAATACATGTGGGTATGGTATATTGCATGTGGTATGACTACGTATGTATGATACGTTTGTTGGGTGAATCTATCGCAGCGTTGACCTTGTCGGCCCATATATATATATATATATATATATATATTGATGTTTGCTGTTTGCTGGGGTTACTGTTTGCAGGTGTGGTTAGTTAGTAAAACAGAGGAAACTCTGCCAAAATTTTGATAAATTCCTTAGCTATTATAGTGGGGAATCCGGTTTAGTATTTGTCTGGGTGCCCAATCGACACTAATCACGATCCCTAGGTTGGGTCGTGATAGAAAGGGCACACAAAGAAGTTTTATCGAAAATTGAAGAGGGATAACAACGAAAAAATAAAGAATATGCAATGAAAATTGCCTAGCTAACGTCACCACCAAAGATCTTATTACCGTTCTTGATGTAGATTTGACAAATATTTTCTATGATGAGTCAAGCTTGGTTGTGGATACTAGTGCCGCATCTCATATGAAATCAAGGAAAGATTTCTTCTCTTCTTATACTCCTAGTGATTTTGGAACCTTCAGATGGATAATGAGACTGTATCTAGGGTGGTTGGTATTGGTACAATTTATTTAGAAACTAGTGTTAGAACTAAAATAGTTTTGAACAATGCGAAACATGCACCTGATGATCATCTGCACCTAATTTCTATTGGTATATTAGATGGTGAAGTATTTGTTTGTACTAACAATAGAAGAAAATGGAAACTCATTAAGGGTTTCTTGGTTATGGCTCGTGGTGACAAATATCAAGGTCTATACTAGGCTACGACTTCTACTTGTGTCAATATGATGAATGCAGTTGAGAGCAATCAATCTTCAACATTATGGCACAAGAGACATAGACATATTAGCGAGAAAACACTTAATGTTCTGTCCAAGAAAAAATTACTGTTAGATTTTAAAAGTGCTAAATTAGAAAAGTATGAGCACAATTTGGTTGGAAAGAAAAATAGAATTTACTTCAAGTCTAGCCTTCCTTCAAGAAAGACAGAGTTACTTAAGTTGGTACACTTTGATATATATGATCCGAAGAAGAAAATACTTTTGGTGGTGCACTTTACTTTATCACTTTCATTGATGATTGCTCAAAGAAACTTTAGGTCTATGTGTTAAAGACCAAAGACTAAGTATTAGTTGTCTTTAAGTAGTTACAGGCTTCAGTTAAGAGAGAAATTAGAAAGAAACTAAAATGTCTTAGTATTGATAATGGTGGAGAATATATTGGACCGTTTGATTAATAGGACGAGCACCAAGGTATTAGACACCAGAAGACTCCCCCTATGACTCCTCAACTTAATGGTCTGGTAGAGAGGATGAACAGGACCAGGATGGAAAGAGTTAGATGTTTGATTTCTAAAGTAATATTGCCAAAACTCTTTTTGAGGGGAATATTTGTCGACCGCTATAGATAGGATTAATCTATCTCCTACTATGATTTTGCAAAGTGATGTTCTAAACAAAGTTTGATATGGCAGGGAGGTTTCCTATGATCATTTGAGGTTGTTTGTTTGCAAAGAATTTGTACAGTACCAAAAGATGAGAGGTCAAAGTTAGATGCCAAGACAAGGCAATACATCTTTGTTGGATATGGGCTTGATGAATTTGATTACAAGCTATATAATCAGATCAAAAAGAAGCTTCTAAAAAGTCGTGATATCGTCTTTATGGAGAATCAAACAATTAAAAGCATTGAGAAAGAAGAATCCTGTAATTTTGATGGCGTAGTTCATCTTTTTCAAGCTTCTTATGCAAGTGTACATGATGTTTGTAACACCTGATAAAATTACCAAAATACTCCTAGATAAAAGATATGTGCATAGTGCATCTTCCCAAACTCTGATGACAAATATGAGTTTGGAAAGGTGATCAGCATTAAAATTATGTGGGAAAATGATCGTGGTTGATTTTTAGAGCAACCGGATCAAAATATAATTTTTTGATGCCAAAACGCATTCTAGAATAAGTGTGAGATAGGCCCACAATGCGGACCTGCCGCGGATCCACACTTAGATGTGACCTCAATATTTTCTATGGGATTAGAAAACTCAATCGAAAATTTTCAATTAAAAATCCTAAAATGCACCCAAGTTCGCGATGTGGACTTGGTTCCCCGAAGTGTTTTTTTTTCAGTTTTGTGTGAGGGGCACTACAGACTTTTTTTAACCCCTCCTAAACTTAAAACATGATCAAAATAGATCATTTTGAGTGTAGAAGAGATTTAGTCCCCATTCCTAAATCCTTCTAAAAAATATTAAGGCTAAAGAAAAGTAGGGGGAACGAGAATTCAAGATGATTGAGGAGAATTCTTACGAGTTTGATTAGTCAAAACTTCATACCAGGTATGTAAGGCTAAACTAAAGCATGAAAATATTCTTCCATGTGCTCCCTTTGATAATAATAGAGAGATTGTGAATGTATTATGTTCCAATGCATGTTTCTTGAATGTTTTCTTGAAAATCACATATGAAATGTATTTTCATATGTTGATGATCATCATAAACTTGATTTTTCTGACTAAATACTTTTAATGAGTTATTACATAAATCTTATATATTATTTTATAAAAGACTGCATGAATAAACCTAGGAATTGAGTACAGAGCCTTGACTTGATGATGCAGATTGTGTTTGTGATATAGGCATGATGATAGATTGATAGAACTTGATAGTCCTATGAGTATTCATAATTGAACTCTAGAGAATTTGTCTAATTAACTTCCTCCTAATAATTTATCTAAGTCCTTCAGTTATTGAATGAGAATTGAGTTCATGAGATGATTAATATGATAGACCAAAAGTCCTGATTAAGATAGAGTTAATGAGATGATGAAAGTCTTTATGAGACTACTTGAGACAATTGATTGAGCTAGATGGTCTTATGAGCATTGAGTCTTGGGAGAAGTATTGAGTATTGAAATGAGTAAGAGTAAATCTCACTCGCACTCATTAACTACTTTGCTAAGCATAGGTAAGGATTGAACCATTACATCAGAGGTTACCTCTTGAGTTGAAGTCCCTGAAAGTCATAGAGGACATGAGAGACTAGATCCCTTGTGTATCCGGTTCATTCTTAACAAGCAAATACGAAATGGTTATGGCAACATCAGCAGGATTATTGTATAATTATTAGATCATAAGTGATTATTCTCGGATAAAAGAAACTCCTGGATATATATCACACTGAGAGTACTCTGAGTTGATTTGATTGGATGAGGCTGGATTAGTATAGATTGGTCATTTTCTACTCTTCATTCTTTCTTTAGATAGACATTTTACATTCTGATTGAGTATCTTCTAAGTTGATGTTATTCTGCCTATATTTGTTTCATTCAATCATTTTACATGCTCGTATATTCTACGTAATAACATCTATTTGGACTGCATCATTTCATAATGTAGAGATAGGTACTAGAATTGTCAATAGGTGCTCCACTGAAGATCTAATGCAGTCAGTTGAGTTGGTCAGCCTCCTTTATTCTAGAGGATCTTCATTTTATTTTCATCTAACTATTAGAGTCAAACTTTAGACTAACTTTATTTTGACTTGAGGTAGCCATGGTTCTCTCATTGGCACCAATTAATAATGATAGAAGCTTCATAGACTGGAGTCGAGTTACTGATTGGATATTACATTAAATTAGTTCTTTCATACTAGCTTATTTATTTGATATGACTTTTGAGACTTAGATTGTCCACAGTTTATTATCTTTAGTCTTTTGTTGATTAGTTGTTATGCTGAATAAATGTGATGAGGTCAAGTGATTCGCTCAGGGACTTGCAATAGTCTTTGAGTGCCAGCCACGTTTAGGGTACCTTCTCAGGGCATGATAATATTAGTGGGCTCGATTATTGTGATGATGCTCAGGATCATATTTAGGATCAACATATTGATGTTGGTAATAACAATGATGTTGTTATTGATGATCTTCCTTCTCATGAAGTTATAGACGAAACAAATATTCCTCTCAGAAGGTCCATAAGATAACATGTTCCCTCATCTCATTATTCACCAAATGAGTATGTGCTACTCACTGACGAGGGAGGACCTAAATGTTATAAAGAGGCTATAGAAGATGAGCACACAGATCAATAGATAGAAGTCATACAAGATAAGATGAAATCTTTAGAAGAGAACCATACTTATAAGTTGGTGAAATTGCCTAAGAGCATGAGAGCTTTGAAGAATAAGTGTTTGTTCAAAGTCAAAACTAAATAACATGGCTTAAAGCCTAGATAAAAAGCTAAATTGGTTGTCAAGGAATTTGATCAAAGAAAGGGTATTAAGTTTGACAAAATACTTTCACAAATCATGAAAATATTCTCCATTTGTACAATTCTTGATTTGGCTCCAGTCTAAATTTAGAGATTGAGTAGATAGATGCAAAAAAGGTTTTTCTTTATGGTGACCGAAAAGAGGAGATTTATATGGAACAACTTAAGGGCTTCAAAGTAAATAGTACACAAAAGTTTATGTACAAACTCAAAAAGAGTCTTTATGGCCTTAAATAAACTCCAAGACAGTGGTATGAGAAGTTTGAATTAGTTATGAGGGAGTAAGGCTACAAGAAGACTTCCTGGATCATTATGTATTTGTATAAAAATTTTCTAATGATGATTTTATCATTATATTGTTGTATGTGGATGACATGGCGATTTTGGATAGGAATACTACCAAAATTGAAGAGTTGAAAAATGAGTTGTGTAAGCCTTTTTCGATGAAAGACTTGGTCTATGCTAAACAAATTTAGGGCATGAGGATCACTCATCTCGGAGATGAAAGGAAGATCTATATATCACAAAAGTACATAGAACGTGTACTAGAACGCTTCAATATGAACAATGCTAAGCCAGTTATCACACCTCGACTAGTCTTATGAAGTTGAGCAAGAAGAATTATCCTATAGCAAGGGAGGAAAAAGATAGTATGGCTAAAATTCCATATTCCTCTGTTGTTGAAAAATCTAATATATGCAATGGTATGCACTAGATCTGATATTGCTCATGCAGATAGTGTTGTCAGCAAATTTTTTTATAATTCCAGAAAAGAACAATGGGAGTTGTGAAGTAGATACTCGGATATATAAGAGAAAGCTCAGATGTACGCATGTGTTTTCGAGGCTCTAATCCAATCTTGAAGGACTATACAGTTGTTGATATGGCAGGTACCATAATAATAAAAAATTCATTACTAGATATTTGTTTACTTTTTTAGAGGGAGCTATATCATGGCAGTCAAAGTTGCATAAGTGTGCTGCACTATTTACAATTGAAGCTGGCAAAAAAAAAGATATGGCTTAAATAATTTCTTCAAGATCTTGGCCTACAAAAGATGGAGTATGTTGTCTATTTTGATAGTCAAAGTGCTATAGACTTGAGCAAAAACTTGATGTACCATGCAAGGAATAAACACGTAGATATAAGATATCACTGAATTCTAGAAAAGATAGAGGACGAATTTATGTAGGTTGAAAAGATCTCTACAAATAAGAATCTTGCAGATATACTGACCAAGGTTGTGATGAGTGACAATTTTGAATTGTACAAAGTATTTATTAGCATGAGCTCTCTCTAAGAAGAAGGAGATACCTTCTTCTGGTGAATAGGTCTGAAAGGGGAGATTTGTGGGCTCCAACCCCCTTCCAGAATAGTCAAAAAGGATTACTATTTCCTTTGGTCAAGGATAGTTGCCTGCAATTGTTTATTGCATATTGATTGTCAGCAATGACACAATAAAAGCAATAAACCTCTATAAAAGTAGCCTTTCAGCTCCTCATTTAAATGACACAAAAAACAAAGAGTAATAGGGAGAAAGAAAAATATACCTTTTTTACTTTTTCCAGTTAGATATATGTTATACTATATACGAAAAATAGTTTGTAAAGAAAAAATTGAGTGTGAGCAATATTTTAGTAAGGTAGATAATTAAAAAATGTATTTATTTTGTCGCTGTAGAAGTCTTTTTTTAGTATCGTACTTGTGCCTACACGGTGTAAAATTTCTTACTATAGTGATATCACTTGCTCATCTTGACCTATGATTTTTCTCTTATTTAAAAGGATTTTTACGTAAAATTTTTGGTGTCATGATTTGCCCATTTTGTTCCTATTATTTTTATTATATATATTTTGTTTTTGTTCAACATTTTGCCAACCAACTAGTATCAGAGTTTTGGTTTGCAAAAGTATTTTTTTGAAAAGAAAAATGAAAGCCAGCACTAGTAGAACTATTACTTTGAATGATATTAATTATGCCATTTTAGAAGGAAAATATGAAAGAGTTAATTTACGATAAGAATTTCTATCAATCAGTCTTTACCATTGTGAAGCCTGAAAATAAAAAATATGAAGATTGAAATTTGTTACATACAGGTCTATGGAGTTATTAAACAGTGTGTTGAAGATAATATATTGAACCATATTTCTAAGAAACCACATGCTTGAACCCCATGGGAGCATCTTAAAAGCTTGTACACTTGGAAGAATAGAATAATAAAATGTTCTTAATAAAGTAGATATAGAGTTCAAAATATACTGGTGATTCTCCGATGACAGATCATTTAAATAACTTTCAGGAGATCATGAACCAATTATCTACTATAGACATTAAATTTGATGATGAAATTTAAGGCTTGCTTCTACTTAGTTCTCTATCAAAATTCTTGGGAAACATTTCGAATGTCATTGTCAAATTCTGCTCTGGATGGTGTCATCTCTATGGATTTTGCCAGGAGCAGAGTCTTGAATGAAGAGATGAGAAGAAAATCTCAAGATTTTCTTTTGTCATGTCTTAATAAGTGGCCCTAGGGAGAGAAACAATAATTGTGGTTCTCAGAATGGAGAACACAATAGGAGAAAATCTATAGGCAAACTCAAAAGTGTTGAGTGATCTCTTTGTGGTATGAAAGGACACATAAAAAAATTTTGCCGAAAATTGAACATCAAGAACAAAAAAAATAAAATAAAGAAGATGGCAATGAAAATTTCTAGCCACCATCAGCACCAAAGTTCTTGTTATATCATAGATCTGATAAATATTTCCTGTGATGAATCAAGCTGGGTTATGGACACTGGTGCCTCATCTCATGTGACATCGAGGAAAGATTTTTTCTCCTTCTATACTCCTAGTAATTTTGGAATCTTGAGTATAGGTAATGAGACTGTATCTAAGGGTGGTTAGTATTGGTACAATTTGTTTAAAAAGCAGTGCTGGAACTAAACTAGTTTTGAACAATATGAAACATACACCCGATGTTCGTCTGTATCAAATTTTTGTTGGTATACTAGATGATAAAGGATATGTTAGTACCAATGGAGGAGAAAAATAAAAACTATTTAAGGGTTTCTTGGTTATGGCTTGTGGTGACAAACATCATGGTTTATACTAGACTATGACTTCTACTTGTGCTACTATGGTGAATGGAGTTGAGAGCAATCACTCTACAATGTTATGGCATAAGAGACTTAGCCATATCAGTGAGAAATGATAATATTCTAGCCAAGAAGAAATTATTATCAGATTTCAAAAATACTAAATTAGAAAAGTATGAGCATTGCTTGGCTGGAAAGTAAAATAGAGTTTCCTTTAAGTTTAATCCTCCTTCAAGAAAAAATAGAGTTGCTTGAGTTGGTACACTCTGATTTATGTGGTCTGATGAAGACAAAGACTTTCCCTCTCAACTTTGGATCTTAGCACCTAAAAAGTCTGTTTGTACAAATAGTCTAGGCCTGTATTTGGAGTTTTCCTAGGGTTGGTAAGGCGAAATGAGGCCACCTTAGCCCATTGAGTGTTCTACCTCAGGCCATCGACAACATACGCTCTACTGAAGTAGATTTCGTGGAAAACCAGGTATATCTGATCTTGGTTGGCCTTTCACCCCTAGCCACAAGTCATCGATGGTGCAATCTACTTTATCACTTTCATTGATGATTGCTTAAGAAAACTTTAGGTCTATGTTTTGAAGGCTAAAGACTAGTGTTAGGTGCTTTTAAGCAGTTTTAGGCATCAATAGAGATAGAAACTAAAAAGAAACTAAAATGCATTAGTATTGATAACAGTGGTGAATATTATGGACCATTTGACGAATACTGCAAGTGTCAAGGTATTAGACACTAGTTGAATCTATGTAAGACTCCCCAGCTTAACGGTCTGGAAGAGAAGATGAACAGGACCTTGATGCAAAAAAGTTAAATGCTTGCTTTCTAAAGTAAAGTTGCCAAACTCCTTTTGGGGGAAGACTTTATTGACCGCTGCACATGTGATTAATTTATCTTTAATCTTTTACTATAGCTTCAAAGTGATGTTCCAAACAAAGTTTGATATGACAAAGAGGTTTATTATGACCATTTGAGGGTGTTTAGTTGTAAATTATTTGTACATGTGTCAAAAGACGAGCGGTCAAAGTTGGACGCTAAGACAAGACAATGTATCTTCATTAAATATGGCAAGTGATAGATTTGGTTACAGGCTATATGATCCAGTTGAAAAGAAACTTGTGAGAAGACGTGATATAATCTTCATGGAGAATCAAACAATTGAAGACACTAATAAAATGGAATCCTCCAGTTCTGATGGCATAGTTTATCCTGATCAAGTCTGTCATGCAAGTGTGCATGATGTTGGTGGGCTTGATTATCATGACAATGCCTAGGATCATGTTTAGGATCAATATGTTAATGTTGTTAATAACAATTATGTTTTTATTGATGATCCTACTGGTTATGAAGTTGTGGACGAATCAAATATTCCTCTCACAAAGTCTACAAGACAACGTATTTCCTCATTTCGTTATTCACCAAATGAGTATGTGTCACTCACTAATGGGGGAGAACCTGAATGTTATAGGGAGGCTATGGAAGATGAGCACAGGGATCAATAGATAGAAGCCACGCAAAAATGAGATGAAATATTTGCATGAGAACCACACTTATGAGTTGGTGAAATTACCTAATGCCATGACAGCTTTAAAAAATAAACGAGTGTTCAAAGTTACGATTGAAGAACACAGCTTGAAGCCTAGATAAAAAGCTAGTTTGATTGTTAAGGAAATTGGTCAAAGAAAGGTTATTGACTTTAACGAAATATGTTCTCCTGTCGTGAAAATGTCCTTCGTTCATACAATTATTTATTTGACTGCTAGTCTAAATTTATAAATTTAGTTGATAGATGCGAAAATGACTTTTCTTTGCGGTGACCTAAAAGGGGAGATTTATATAGAACAACTTGAGGGATTCAAGAAAATGGTAAAGAAAATTTTGTTTGTAAACTTAAAAGAGTATTTATAGCCTAAAACAAGCTTTAAGACAATGGTACAAGAAGTTTGAATCTGTTATGGGAGAGCAAGGCTACAAGAAGGCTTCCTCGAATCATTGTTTGTTTGTACAAAAATTTTTTGATGATGGTTTTATCATCCTATTGTTGTATGTGGAAGATATGTTGATTGTGAGCAAGAATACTTCTAAAATTGAAGAGTTGATGAATGAGTTATGTAAGTTTTTTTCTATGAAAGACTTGAGCCATGCCAAATAAATTTTTGGCATACGGATCACACATCTCAGACATGAAAGGAAGATATATTTGTTATAAAAAAAGTACATTGAACGTATATTGGAGCACTTCAATATGAAAACTGCGATGATAGTTGACACATCTCTTGCTAGTCATATGAAGTTGAGTAAGAAGACGTGTGCTACACCAAGGGAGAAAAAAGAGAGTAAGGCCAAAATTCCATATTTCTTTGTTGTTAGTAGTCTGATTTATGCAATGGTAGCACTAGACCTGATATTGCTCATACAGTTGGCGTTGTCAGCAAATTTCTCGATAATTCAGAAAAGGAGCATTAGAAAGTTGTGAAGTGGATACTCAGATATCTGAGTGGAAACTCTAATGTCTGCTTGTGTTTTGGAGGCTCTAGTCTAATCTTGAAGGGCTATATAGATGCAGATATGGCAGGTGACCTTGATAACAGAAAGTCTGTTACTGGATATTTGTTTGTTTGTTCAGAGGGAGCTATATCATGGCAGTCAAAGTTGCAAAAATATTTTGCACTATCTACAACTGAAATTGAGTATATTGCAGCTACTGAAGCTAGCAAAGAAAAGATATGTCTTAAATAATTTCTTCAAGATCTTGGGCTATAATAGATGTTGTATTTGCTTACTGTGATAGTCAAAGTGTGATAGACTTGACCAAGAACTCGATGTCCCATGCAAGGAAAAACTACATAGATGTAAGATATCATTGGATTCGATGAAAGATAGAAGACAAATCTATACAGGTTGAAAAGATCTCAACAAATAAATATGCTGACTAAGATTGTGACAAGGGACAAGTTTGAATTGTCCAAAGAACTTGTCAGCATGAGCTGTCTCTGAGAAGAGGGAGATACCTTCTTCTAGTGAATGGGTTTGGAGGGGGGGATTTGTGGAGCCCAGCCCCCTTCTCTTGTGGTCGAAAAGAGTTTTATTCTCTTTGGTCAAGGATAGTTGGTTGCAATTGTTTATTGCACATTGATGTCAGCAATGACATTAGTGAAAGCAAACAACCTTTATAAAAGGATCCTTTCAGCTCCTCATTTAAATGACACAGAAAAGCCACAAAGAGAAATAAAAATGCATTCAATTTTATTCTGTGAGGTATACCATAGACTTATAAGAAAAATATTGTATGCAAAAAAATAGAGTGTGAATGATATTTTAGTAAGGTGAAAATCAAAAGAGAGTATTTTATTTTGTGTATGTAGAAGTCTTTTTTAGTATCGTACTCGTGCGTACATGGTGTAAAATTTCTTGGTATAGTGATATCAAATGCTCCTCTTGGCCTATGGTTTATCCCTTATTACAATGGGTTTCACTTAAAATTCTGTTGTCATAATTTTTCATTTTATTGCTATTATTTTACCGTATTTATTTTGTATTTATCTGGCTTTTTTCCAATAAACTAGTATTAGATCTTTAGTTTGCAAAAGTAATTTTTTTAAAAATAATAAAAGTCAACACTAGTAGAATTATTACTTTGAATAGCACTAATTATGCCATCTGAAAGGAAAAAAATAAAGAATCTGCTTTACGTTAAAATTTTCCCTCAATCAGTCTGTAACACCCGCTAATTCCTTCTGCTTAGTATAAAGTAGATGCACAGAGGAAGCTGAGAAAATTGGCTGAAATGAGAATCCACGAGGGGGCATCGACGACTTTAGAGAGATCTACGACCTGTAAAATAGGTCACGTAAACCCCCAATCAAGGATAGCTATAATGTCCTGAAGTTCTTTGTAATGTTGTAAAGCTTGCTTAACTCTTTGGGTGGTTTCTTAATGTTTCTCACCAACGATCCAAGGTTGAAGCATGGTTGACGTTGAATCTAGAGGATCTACTGCTGGATAAATATCTTTGGCAGCGTATCCTCTTGATAGTACGGTAGTAGCCTCTAAATGTGCAAATGTTGTAGCAGGAGACTTGGTTAAATTTTTTAAGTCTAAGGCCTATATACAAGACAACATACATCCCAAAAAATATTCCACGACCCATAGATTTGTTTCGTGAATTAGTAGACCAAATATCAACTTTGTAGTAACTTGAGTTACGAGTTATTAGGCAGCCCATAGAAATTTCTATGGCTCATAGAAGAGGTTTCCTTCCACATTCCAGTAACTCAAATTTCTAGATTTCTTGTTTACGAGAGGTCATTTGTGGGTCGTAGAATAGTCTATGGCCCATAAATGGGGTCTCGTAGACCTAGATAATAGTTTTTAAGAGGGGTATTTTTATATATACATGGCCCTTTTAATTAAACCCTTGGACGTTTATACTTAACTAAAGTCCTAAAATAGAACCCTAAGTGTATTTTCATCATTCTTTATGCTTAGGGATTTCTTAAAAACACCAAAAGAGAGAAAAGAGCAAGGGTTCTAAATTCCAACATGAAGATTGTCAGAGTTTGATTATTTTTCTGTTGTCAGGTATGTAAGGCTTACCAAAGTGTGGACCTACATACGCCCACATGCCCATTCCCTTACGTGAGTCAAAATTTGAGAACAAGAGTTGAGTTTGTATTTTTATCATCCACTTACCGAATTTTCTGTATTTATTATGAATCTTTATGATGATATATGAGATACTTGATGTGTTTTATAATTTTTGATATGAAATAGAGGTAAAAGGTTTATACTTGATAGCGTGAACCCTAAATTTCAAGCTTTTATGAAATTATATGCATGAACTGAGTTGAGGTTGAATTTATCTAAGTTGAGTAATTGAGTATGATTGAGCATGAGAAGCTTGTTGCATTTAGTCACATATACTACTACATATATATATATATATATATATATATATATATATATATATGTATATATATCACTTGCACTACATGATGAGTCTCATTGAGTGAGTCTGAATGACTGTTAGAGTCTGAGTTGAGTTGATTGTCTTATTAATTGACTGAGTTGATGAGAAACTGAGATGAGTTGAGATAAGGTAAACTAGCGAGGTTGAGATTTGATGTGACTGACTGAAATGAGGATTTTGTTGATTAATAAGTTTAGCATGTTTTAGTCTTAGGAGGAGTATCAAGCAGATGGGAGTGAGTAAATATTTACTTTAACCCACAGAACTCCATTACCAGCATATGATAGTCATGCAGCATGTTCTGGCGACTCATGTCCTAACAGTCAGACATTTACTATGGATCCATGATAGAGTTGATCGTCCTTTACCATGGAAAGTTTAGAATGGGAATGACAACAATGTCTCTTTCATTGTGTATCACCAAAGTAAAGGTGATGGGACTGGGTGTCAGTTAAAAGAAACTCCTAAGAAAATATTGTTTGAGCATGATATTTTTTAACCTGAGTCTTTTTCTGCCGAGTCTAATTTAAAAGCATGTTTTACTTTAAACCTGAATTTATTTATACTGTATCATTGAGGTCTAGATCAGTGTATTCTTAGAGTTGGTGAGCCTTCTTGCATATTGAATGATCCTTTTTATCTGTTAATTCTATTTAATAATTTATTTCTTTAATTTGGAGTGTCCATGGCCTATCATGACACCATCTAGATTGTTGAGTAGAAGCTTCATAGATATTGAGTAGAGGATTATAGAGTACTGATATATCCAAACTTATTTCATTAGAAATTATGATACAATAGAGTTATATTTTATTCATATGATGTCTTTCTATTTGAGTTCTTTCTTCTGTTGTTGAGTTGATGTGACAATGAGGCCAAATAGTTCTCTTGGGGAATCAATAATGGTTCTTTAAGTGCTAGCCATGCCAACGGTACTCTCCCGGGGCATAATAAACTTGGTATCAGAGAATAGAGTTCAAGAGTACTAGGGAGTCTATGAACTTGTATTTAGTAGAGTCTTATTTATGCTTGTATTATGCACAACACTTTATAAACAGGAGGCTATGGTACATCAGGAATTGTTACACATTTTTGTACCCTGAGTTCGTGCTATCGAGTTAAAACTCTACAAATTTTTATTCTAACTCATGCATTATGCGCTTGCAGATCATGTCTCTAAACGTATCATGACCCAAAGGAATGCTTCAGCTAGCAATGCTAAGAATCCCACTTCAGAGATGCCTCCTTTGATGAAAACGAGAGGCCGAGGTCGACTGGCTAGAACCGTTGGTGTTCCTGTGACACCTACTGCTCCACCTTCTCCTACCATGGAGGCTACTTCAGAGGAGCCATTACCATACTCACACAATTGGTAGCTACTCAAAGCACAAACTCCTAGTTCTAGCTCTCAAGAGCCAAAGAGTCAACAGCTGCCACCAGACTGAAAGACTTTCTGATAATGAACCCACCTGTCTTTACTAGGTCAAAGGTTGAGGAGGACCCTTAGAACTTCATTGATGAGATATAGAAATTACTAAAAACTATGCATGTGAATGAGACTGAGAGAGTTGAGCTTATTGCCTATCAGCTTAAGGATATGGCTAACCTTTGTTACAATAAATAGGAAGAGAGTCAAGGTGAGGATACTGAGCCTTCTTAGGATGAGTTCGATAGTGCCTTCATTGATCACTTCTTTCCTCAGGTGTTGAGAGAGGAAACAGTTGAGGAGTTTATGAATCTGAAACAAGAGGTGCTGACTGTTAAAGAGTAAAACTTGAAATTCATCCAATTATCCAAGTACACCCCAGAGATGGTCCAAGATATGAGAGTGATGATGAGAAAATTTGTATTTGGATTGGGGAGACATGTGAAGAGGGAGTTCAAGGTGGCATTACTGATTTCAGGTATGGATATCTCTAGAATTATAGTTTATGCCCAGCAAACTGAGAAGGATAAGAAGAAAGACAGAGAGGAGGACATGAGTAAGAAGGCCAAGATAGCAGGGCCTGAGCCTAATCAGACTAAGTAGGGTAAAGTAGATAAGTCTTATTTCCAGAAAAGGTCCTCCAGTTATGCACCATCTTCAGTCAGTGTACCAACGTCGAGCCATAGGTATGATCACAAGTCCCAGGGTTAGCCAAACTTTAAGCCACGAGGTGCACAGTCTCAAGCAAGTATGACCCTTGGCTCCAAGGGGATGCTACCTTATGGGAAATGTGGAAGAATGCATCTAGAAGAATGTAGAGATAAAGGAAATGGTTGCTACAAGTATGGCTAGTTGGGCCATTTTTAGAGAGAGTGTCCAACATGGAGCAATAAGGCCTAGTTCTCTCCCACAGCACCACCAATGAGGGGTAACCAGAGAGGTACTATATCAGAGGTAGGCAGTGGAAAAAATTATTTGTATACGATGGGGAATCGACCGGACCAAGAGGTTGCACCAGATTATCTGACGGGTAGGCTTCAAGTCTTTACCTTTCATTGTTATGATTTACTTAATCCGGGTGCAACTTGTTCCTTTGTGAACCATATGTGGCTGGTAGATTTGAGATCCTTCCTAAGTGATTGTTTGAGCTATTTTCTGTTTACCTGTTAGTGAGTTTATTCGAGCCAAGAGAATCTATAAAGATTGTATAGTATCCATATATCATAGGGATACTCTTGCTTATTTAATTATGTTAGAGATGGTTGATTTTGATGTGATCCTTGGCATGGACTAGCTTCATGCTTACTATGCCTCGATTGATCGCAGAACCCTAACTATCAAATTCTAGTTTTTAAATGAGTTGGTTATTGAGTGGAAGGGAGATTTTATTGCACCGGCTAGTAGGCTTATTTCATACCTCAAGGCCCGAAAACTAATCTCTAATGGATGTATCTATCACCTTGTATGAGTCAAGTCTAATGATGTTGAGCTTCCCACTCTTGAGTCCGTCCCAATTATGAGTGAGTTCCCTGATGTATTTCCTGAGGATCTACCTGGAGTCCCTCCTAATAGGGAGATTGACTTCGGAATTGATGTTCTTCCTAACACACAACCTATTTCTATTCCATCATATTGAATGGCCCCTGCTGAATTGAAAGAGTTGAAGGAGCAGTTGAGAGTTTTACTAGAAAAGGGATTCGTAAGGCCAAGTGTCTCTCCATGCAACGTTTTGATCTTGTTCGTGCAGAAGAAGGATGGTTCCCTTAGGATATATATTGACTACCGTCAATTGAATAAGGTGATAATCAAGAATAAGTATGCCCTTTTGAGGATTAATGGCTTATTTGACCTACTTTAGGGTACCACTATTTCTCTAAATAGACCTCAGATTAGGCTATCACCAATTGAAAGTGAGAGAATGTGACATCCTAAAAATGACTTTTCGAACCCGATATGGTCACTTCGAGTTCTTGGTGATGTCTTTTAGCTTGACAAATATACCTACGGCCTTTATGAGTATTCAA
The DNA here is from genome assembly GCA_025642045.1 of Solanum sejunctum. Taxonomy (NCBI): domain Eukaryota; kingdom Viridiplantae; phylum Streptophyta; class Magnoliopsida; order Solanales; family Solanaceae; genus Solanum; species Solanum sejunctum. Next base: position 11,568 of record JAOTQJ010159941.1, on the reverse strand, counting down.
ACAATATTTTGACATGTTTGTGCTTGTGTTTATTAATAATATCTTCGTGTATTCCAGAGATGAGGAGGAATGTGCCAATCACCTCAGAATTGCTTTGCAGACACTCAGAGATAATGACTTATATGCAAAATTTTTGAAGTATGAGTTTTGGCTCAAATCTGTAGCATTTTAGGCCATGTAGTTTCAAGAGATAGAATACGAGTAAAAATCCAAAAGATTGAAGCGATTAAGAACTGGCCTAGTCTAACCTCTTTGATAGATATAAGGAGATTTCTAGGATTGGCCCGTATTTATCATAGATTTGTTGATGAATTTTCTTTCACATCTACACCATTGACTAGACTAACTCAAAAGAAGGTCAAGTTTCAATGGTCTAACGAGTGTGATAGGAGTTTCAAGGAGTGAAGACGAGGTTAACTAGTGCACCAGTATTGACCTTGCATGTTAAAACGAATGGATTTGTCATCTACAGTGATGCTTCAAGAGTGGGATTGGGATGTGCGTTAATACAGATGTAGGAAAGTTATTGCCTATGCTTCTATACAAATTAAAGTGCATGAGAAGAACTATCCCACTCATGACTTGGAGTTAGCAGTGGCGGTATTTGCTCTAAAATTATGGCACCACTATTTATATGGAGCACATGTTGATGTATTCACATACCACAAAAGCTTGTAATACATCTTCACCCAATTGGATCTTAATCTGAGATAGAGGAGATGGCTCGAGTTACTCAAGGACTATTACATGAGCATCCGCCATCATCCAGGTAAAGCTAACATGGTTACTGATGCTCTTAGCAGGTTATCTATAGGAAGCACTGCGCATGTGGAGGAGAAGAAAAGAGAGTTTGCTAAAGTGGTTCACAGACTGGCATAATTGGAAGTCCATTTAGATGAATCAGGCGAAGGAGGAGTCCTCGTGCATAATGGGTCTGCATCATCTCTAGTAGTAGAGGTGAAGGAGAAATAAGATCAAGATCCTATTTTATTATAGTTAAAAGTGGATGTTCATAAGCAGAAAGTGATGGCTTTCGCCAAAGGGGGAGATGGAGTATTGAGGTATCAAGGCAGATTGTGTGTTCCAGATATTGATGGTTTTCGAGAGAGGATCATGGCAGAGGCCTATAGTTCCATATATTCCATCCATTCAAGATATACCAAGATATACCATGACTTGAGAGAAGTCTACTGATGGAGTGGAATAAAGAAAGACATTGCTAATTCATTTCCAAGTCCTCAAATTCCAACAAATTAAAGTTGAGCACCAAAAGCCATGTGAAGTAGCTCAAAATTTTGAGATTTCAGAGTGGAAATGGGAGGTGATTAACATAGACTTCATCACAAGATTATCGAGGTCCCATAGACAGCATGATATAATTTGGGTGATAGTTGATTGGATGACAAAATCTGCACACTTATTGGTGGTAAAGACGATAGCCACTATAGAGGATTATGCTTGGTTATACATAAGGGAGATTGTAAAATTGCATGGAGTCCCTTTTTTTCTATCATCTCAGATAGAGGAGCTTAATTCACTGTACAGTTTTGAATCATTTCATAAAGGTTTTGGGTATGAAGGTGAATCTTAGCACTACTTTTCACCCTTAGACTAATGGCCAACCAGAGCAAACAATATAGACCTTGGAGGATATGTTGAGATCTTGCATCATTGACTTCAAAGGTAATTGGCATGACCACTTGCCTCTGATTGAGTTTGCCTACAACAACAGCTCCCATTCGAACATCTAAATGACTCCTTATGATTCCCTTTATGGTAGAAGATGTAGATCACTGATTAGATGGTTCGAGATAGGTGAAGCACAGTTTATTGGGCTAGACTTAGTACACCAAGCTATGGAGAAGGTAAATATTATCCAAGAGAGATTGAGAATCGCATAGAGTTGACAAAAATTTTCACTAATGTATAAGAAGAGAGACTTCGAGTTTGAGGTCAATGATTGGGTGTATTTGAAAGTGTCACCTATGAAGGGTCTGATGTGGTTCAGAAAGTAAGGAAAGTTGAGTCTGAGGAACATTTTCCTTTATTTAATCATAAAGAGAGTGGTAAATATTCCTTATGAGTTAGAGCTACCATTAGAGTTAGCAACCATTCACACAGTCTTTCATGTTTCCATGATTAAGAAGTGTTTAGGAGACCCGTAGTTAGCTATGCCTGTCGATAGTATTGGAGTAAATGATAGTCTGAGTTTTGTGAAGATTCCTGTCCAAATCTTTGTTCATCAGGTTTGCAAGTTAAGAACCAAAGAGATTGCATCTGTCAAAGTCTTGTGGAGGAAACAAATTGTAGATGAAACTACTTGGGCGGCAGAGGAGGATATGAAGGTCAAACACCTTATTTATTCTTGTCTGTTGATGGTAAGAGAGTTGATGGTAATGATTTCCCTCTAAATTCTTGAATTCTCATTCCTTAAGTTCCCCTTTCATTCTGAATTTGATAGACGATAAAGCTCTAAAGTCTGAAAAATGATTGACTTGATATTTTTATTGTTTAATTGTTTTATTTGTTGAGTTTCTTGACTGATTGATTGCATGAGTGAGATAAGAGTTGTTGACGGTTAGAGTCCATAGGAAAATTTATGCCTTGACCTAAATCCCTAGTTTTCTCTTTATTCGAGGACGAATGATCCCAATGGAAAGATAATGTAACACCCCCTAATTCCTTTTGCATAGTATGAAGTAGATGCACATAGAAAGCTAAGAAAAATAGATAAAAATGGCTAAAATGAGAATTCACGAGGGGCATCTACGACTTGTAGAGAGATCTATGGCCCATACAATAGGTCTCGTAAACCCCCAGGTAACTTAGTAAAAGTTTCTAATTCTAGGGCCAATATACGAGATAACATACAGCCCGTAAAGTATTTCATGGCTCATAGATTGATTTCGTGAATTGGTATTCTAAATATCAACTTTTTAGTAGCTTGAGTTACGAGTTATTAGATGGCCTGTAGAAGTTTCTATGGCTTGTAGAAGAGGTTTCGTGCCATATTCCAATAACATAAATTTCTGGACTTCTTATTTATGAGAGGTCATCTACGAATTATAGAATAGTCTATGGCCTGTAAACAAGGTCTCATAGACCCAGATGATAATTTTTAAGAGTGGTATTTTTATCTATTCCTTTCCCTTTTAATTAAATCCTTGGACATTTTAGACTTAATTAAAGTCCTAAAACAGAACCCTAAGAGTATTTTCATCATTCTTCATGCTTAGGGATTTCTTGAGAACACGAGAGACGAGAAAAGAGTAAGGGTTTTAAATTCCAACATGAAGATTATCAGAGTTTGATTGTTTCCCTGTTTCCAGGTATGTAAGACTTACTAAAGTGTGGCTACGTTCATTCACATGCCTATTCCCTTACTTGAGTCAAAATTTGAGAACAAGAGTTGAATTTGCATTTCTATCATCCACTTATTGAATTTTCTACATTTATTATAAATTCTTATGATGATATATGAGGCACTTGATGTGTTGCATAATTTCTTATATGAAATTGATATAAAAGGTTTATATATGATAGCTTGAACCCTAAATTGCATGATTTTATGAAATTCTATGCATGAACTGAGTTGAGGTTGAGTTTGAGTATCTAAGTTGAGTAATTGAGTATGATTGAGCATGAGAAGCATATTGCATTTATATATATATATATATATATCTTGCTTGCACTACATGATAAGTCTCATTGAGTGAGTCTAAATGATTGTTAGAGTCTAAGTTGAGTTAATTGTCTTATTAATTGACTGAGTTGATGAGAAACTGAGATGAGTTGAGATGTGGTAACTTAAAAAGTTTGAGATTTGATGTGATTGACAGAGCATTGAAGATTGAGTTGATTGATGAGTTGAGTAGAGGCTTCATAGACATTGAGCAGAGGATTACTGAGTACTAATATATCCAAACTTATTTCATAGGAAACTATTATACAGTAGAGTTATATTTTATTCATATGATGTCTTTTTATTTGAGTTTTTCTTTCATTGTTGAGTTGATGTGATGATGAGGTCAGGTGGTTCTCTTGGGGAATCAGCAATAGTTCTTCAAGTGTCAACCATACTAAGGGTACCCTTCCGGACATGACACAGTCTTTACCACTATAAAGCTTGAAAATAAAGGATGAAGAGTGAAAACTGTTACATATACAAGTCTGTTGATTTATTAGATAGTGTGTTGACGATAATGTGTTGAACCATATTCCCAGGGAAGCACATGCGCGAACTCTATGGGAGCATCTTGAAAGCTTATTTGCTCAAAAGACTGAGAACACTAAAATATTCTAAATAAATAAAATATTAAGTTTAAAATATATTGATAGTTATCTGATGACAGATCACCTGAATAACTTTCAAGGGATCATGGACCAGTTATTTGTTATGGGCATTAAATTTCATGAAGAAAATCAAGGCCTGCTTCTACTTGATTTTCTATCAAATTTTTAAGAAACATTAAGAATATCATTTCAAATTTGCTCTGAATGGTGTAATCTCTATAGATTTCGTCAACGGCAATGTCTTAAACTAAGAGATAAGAAGAAAATCTCAAGGTTATCCTTCATTAAATGTCCTAGTAACTGGCCCTCGGAAGAGAAACAAGAATCATTGTTCTCAGAATGAATAACATAACAGGAGCAAATCTAGATGCAGATTTAAAAGTATCGAGTATTATCGTTATGGTATAAAAAGGCATACAAAGAAGTTCTGGCGAAAATTGAAGAGGGAGAATAAAGAAAAAAAAAAGAAAATAAAGAAGATGGCAATGAAAATTGCCTAGCCGCTATCACCATCGAAGATCTTGTTACCATTCTTGATGAAGATCTAATAAATATATCCTATGATGAGTCAAGCTAGGTTATGGACACTAGTGTCGCATCTTATGTGATATCAAGGAAGGATTTCTTCTCTTCCTATACTCTTGATGATTTTGAAACCTTGAGTATGGGTAATGAGACTGTATCTAGGGTGGTTGGTACTGATACAATTTAAACTAGTGTTGGAACTAAACTAGCTTTGAATAATGCGCCACATGCACTTGATATTCATCTGCACCTAATTTCTGTTGGTGTATTAGATGATGAAGTATATGTTTGTATCAATATGAAGAAAAATGAAAACTCATTAATAGTTTCTTGGTTATGGCTCATGGTGACAAACGTTGAGGTCTATAATGGCTATGACTTCTACATGTGCTAATATGATTAATGCAGTTGAGAGGAATCACTCTTCAATATTATGGCATAAGAGACTTAACTAAATCAGTGAGAAAGAACTTAATGTTCTGGCCAAGAAAAATTATTGTCAGATTTCAAAAGTGCTAAATTAGAAAAGTGTGAACACGGCTTGGCTGAAAAGTAAAATAGAGTTTTCTTTAAGTCTAGCCCTCCTTCAAGAAAGACAGAGTTGCTACACTATGATATATGTGATCCGATGAAGAAAAGACTTTAGGTGGTGCACTCTACTTTGTTACTTTCATTGACGATTGCTCAAGGAAACTTTTGGTCTATGTCTTGAGACTAAAGACCAAGTGTTAGGTTTCTTTAAGCAGTTCAGGCTTCAGTTGAAACTGGAAAGAAACTAAAATGTATTAGTATTGATGACAACGGTGAATATTGTGGACCGTATGATGAATACTGCAAGCACCAAGGTATTAGACACTAGAAGACTCCTCCTATGACTCCTTAGCTTAATGGTCTGGTAGGGAGGATGAATAGGACCTTGATAGAAAGAGTTAGATGTTTGATTTTTGAAGTAATGTTGTCAAACTCCTTTTGGGGAGAGGCTTTATTCACCACTAAAGATGGGATTAATCTATCTTCTACTGTGGCTTTGCAAAGTGATGTTCCAGATAAAGTTCAGCATATAGGAAGGTTTTTTATGACCATTTGATGGTGTTTGATTACAAAGCATTTGTACATGTGACAAAAGATGAGAGGTCAAAGTTGGATGCCAAGACAAGACAGTGCATCTTCATTGAATATGGCCTTAATGAATTTGGTTACAGGTTATATGATCCAATAAAAAAGAAGCTTGTAAGAAGCCACGATATCATCTTCATGGAGATCAAACAATTGAAGAAATTAAGAAAGTGGAATCCTCTGGTTCTTATAGCATATTTCATCTTGATCAAATCCCTCATGCAAGTATGCATGATATTGGTGGAGTCGATGATCGTGACGATGCCTAAGATCATGTCTAGGATCAATATATTGATGTTGATAATAACAATGATATTATTATTGATGATCCTCTTGCTCATGAAGTTATGGAAGAATCAAATATTCCTCTTAGAAGGTCCATAAGACAATGTGTTTTCTCATCTTATTATTCACCAAATGAGTATGTGCTACTCACTGATGGGGGAGAACCTAAATATTATAAAGAGACTATAGAAGATGAGCATAGGGATCAACGGATAGAAATCATCCAAGATAAGATGAAATCTTTGCATGCAAACCATACTTATGAGTTGGTAAAATTGCCTAAGGGCATGAGAGCTTTGAAGAATAAATGGGTGTTCAAAGTTAAAATTTAAGAACACAACTTGAAGCCCAAATACAAAACTAGATTTGTTATTATGGGATTTGGTCAAAGAAAGGATATTAATTTTGATGAAATATTTTCACCTACTGTGCAAATGTCCCCCATTTATATAGTTCTTGATTTGGCTGCTAGTCTAAATTTAGGGATTAAGCAGATGGATGTAAAGACGATTTTTCTTCACGATAAGCTAAAAAAAGGAGATTTCTATGAAACAACCTGAGGGATTCAAAGTAAATGGTAAAGAAATTTTTGTGTGAAAACTCGAAAAGAGTTTTTACGACCTAAAACAAACTCCAAGACAGTGGTACAAGAAATTTGAATCTGTTATAGGGGAACAAGGCTATAAGAAGACTTTCTCGGATCATTGTATGTTTGTACAAAAAAATTTTAATAATGATTTAATCATCCTATTGTTGTATGTAGATGATATATTGATTGTGGGCAAAAATACTTTCAAAATTGAAGAGTTGAAGAATGAGCTGTGTAAATCTTTTTCTATGAAAGACTTGGGTTATGCCAAAAAAATTTTGGGCATGAGGATCATTCATCTCAGACATGAAAGGATCTATCTATCATAAAAAAAGTACACTGAACGTGTATTGGAGTGCTTCAATATGAAGAATGCTAAGTCGGTTACACACCTCTTGATATTCATAGGAAGTTGAGCAAGAGACGCGTCCTACAGCAAGGGAGGAAAAAGATAATATGGCCAAAATTTTATATTCCTCTATCGTTGGAAGTCTAATGTATGCAATGGTATGGACTAGACCTAATATTGCTCATGCAATTTATGTTTTTAGCAGATTTTTCGATAATCTCATATAAGAGCATTGAAAAGTTATGAAGTGGATACTCAGATATCTAAGAGGAAGCTCAGATGTATGTTTATGGTTTGGAGGCTCTAATCCAATCTTGAAGGACTATACAAATATTGATATGGCTGGTGATCTTAATAACAAAAAGTCATTGCTGGATATTTATTTACTTTTTCAGGGGGAGCTTTATCATGGTAGTCAAAGTTTCAGAAGTGTGTTGCACTATCTACAATTGAAGCGGAGTATATTGCAGCTATTAAAGCTGACAAAGAAATGATATGGCTTAAACAATTTCTTCAAGAACTTAGGCTACAACAGATGGAGTATGTTTTCTAATGTGATAGTTAACGTGTAGTAGACTTGAGCAAGAAATCGATGTAACATATAAGGATAAAACACATAGATGTAAGACATCATTGGATTCGAAAAAAATAGAGGACAAATCTATGCAAGTTGAGAAAATCTCTACAAATGAGAATCCTACAGATATATTGACCAAGGTTGTGACAAGGGACAAGGTTGAATTATGCAAAGAACTTATCGACATGAGCTCTCTTTGAGAAGAGAGAGATACACCTTCCGATGAATGGGTCTGGAGGGGAATATTTTTAGGGTCTAACCCCTTCTTTTATGGTCAAAAGGGTTGCTATTCCTTTTGGTCAAGGATGGTTAGTTGCAATTGTTTATTACACTTTAATGTTAGTAATGACATTAATGGAAGCAAAAAATCTCTATAAAGGAGCCTTTCAGCTCCACATTTAAATGACAAAAAAAAAAGGAAGCTACAGAGAGAAAAAAAATACATTGAGTATTTTTTTTCCTATGAGGTATAGCATATACTATATAAGAAAAATAGTCTGTGAAACTAGAGCATGAGCAATATTTTAGTAAGTCGAAAAATCAAAAGAGGGTATTTTTTTTATGTGTGTAGAAGTCTTTTTGAGTATTGTATTCGTGTCTAAATAGTGTAAAATTCTTTACTATAGTGATATTAGTTGCTCCCCTTGGCCCGTGACTTTTTCCTTATTTAAAAGGATTTCCACATAAAAAAAAATTGTGTCATTATTTTTTCATTTTATTTCCATTACTTTTTCCCTATATATTTTATGTTTATCCATATTTTTCTAACGCAATCTTCATAAGAACAACAGGTTGAGCAATTACAAAATAATTGAGATGAAAAAGAATAAGCATAAAAGATCATAAAATAATCAAATTCATGAATCAGCTCTACTTTTTTTTCTTTATCCATAAATTAAAAAATCTAAAATAAAGCAATCAAATTTTTTTTGCGTGTGAGAGAGAGAGAGAGGGAGAGAGAAATTAAAGAAATTTAGAGATAAAAAGTGAGAGAGAGAGAGAGAGTGGCGAGAAAGAGTAGAGAAAAAGAGACAATATGCTAGATAAAAATAAATCCTCATTGGGTTATCTAATTTTCTAAAGAGCTTCTCACGTTATCATACAGACAATAAAAAAAATTATCAACAAAAATAAACATATGTATAAGCAATGCATTGATATTGTATAAATATTATATACCTATATACATAAAATGTATTACTATATAACATAGATTTATCTATATCCATATACATTATCTATACAATATTCATATACTGCAGATCATCTTTCTCAATGAATTAGTTTGTTTTTTTTTTTCTCTTTTTGAAAAAACTGTGTTTTCTTCTTAAGTTCTTGTTCCTCCATTTTCCTTTTTACGTTTCTATGTAAATTATCATTCATAAAAGCAATGGGCGAAGAAGGAGGAGGAAGGGAAGACGAAATACACTTCGTTGGTAACAAAAGTAGTCGAACGGCCATTTTAAGTAATCAATGATATTTGAGTTATTTTGGATTAATCAAAATAGACCCCATGGATATTTTGTGAAATTATTCCTTTTATAAAACTATAAACGTGTTGAATAGTTATGTTTGCTTAATTATGCAAAACAAATACATATAAATTTGAGAAATTTTCGCATATAACCGATTAAAAATATCTTAACTATGCTGCATAGCTATAATTGGGGTAATTACATTTCGTAACTATAATTATAGCAGTATTTGTATAATTCGCATAACATTTGTATACTTTTGTATAATTTACACAATTCATAATTTTTTTGTAACTTTTGTTATATTACTCTATATAGACAATCCGAGCACAATGTTTGTATAACTCACTATATAATTCACAGTGTTTGCATATTTCATTATATAATTTGATTCGCGCATAATTTTTGTATAGTTGCGCATAGCGCTTGTATGAATCGCACAAATTATACAAAACTCAAACTATAATTACAATTAGATATTTGTCGTAAGCCATAATTAATTCAAAATGATAATTATATTAGTTAATTAGCTAGTATATGTTTGATTATCTGCGTAATTTTTTCTATTAATGTTCCTAAAACAAAGGACGAAAGCCCATATTAATATCTAGCCTGTGTCAACTGCATGGGCCACTTGGGCTACTGTTGGTGACTAGCTGGGCTCTTGTGGCTCCAACAACTATATGGAGTTGGAATTTTAAAAGAATTAAAAGGGATAAAGAAAAGAATTAAAAATGTATCTCAAATGTGATAAAGAATTAAGTTTGGATTATATATCTAGAGAATTATTGAGAGAAGAGCTTGAAGAATTTAGTATTTCTCAATTTAAATTAGTTAGCGTAAATGTCATGACCTCCAATGGTTTATTTTAGTCAACTAATACAAGTTATCTTTTCTTCTAAAAAAAATGTCATGACCTCCAAAATTAGGGTTTGAGTATCAAATAACAAAAATTGATATATCAAACCGGATAAAAATTCCTAATATTTATATAATCATTAATAAAAATAATATACTAGTATTTTTAGTCCCTTGATTTATTTCTATAAATCACTATGTATTTTTATCAAGAACTAATTTTTTTCTTAATTTAGATACTCTAATCTTTAATACTAATTGTGCATATTGAAAGAAATATTCCAATAAAGCTTTGCTATTATAGGTATTTAATTTTGTTCTGCTGAAAGAACACAAATATTCAATAAACCTGTCAAGATATACACAGACTTCCCTTACATGACTTTTATATTTTCATTTTAGTCATTTTTAAATAGAAAAAGGAGTTTTTTTTCATTTTTTTTTTTTGGTTGTTGTTGAAATGCCATATTAATTATGGTAGTAGTCCAAGACAAGGAAATTAATAAAAGCAGCCATTCCCTCCACGGGACGTTAAGTTGAATTATATGTGTGAGGATAAAGATGGTCTGCAATATTTAATGCAATTTCTATTAAAAGACTCTATCTTTGATCATATTCTAAAATATTATTTTCTTCGTCTCGAATTAATTAAATTTTTGAGATTTTTTTTAAAAGTTTAAAATAGTTAATTTCTTTAAAGTTCAAGATGAATGTTTGAAATATTTTTCATATTTGTCCTTTATTTATTGAACTTTTATATTTTTTAAGAAATAAATTACACTATATATTTATGAGTTTACAAAGAGTAACAATGAAAATATGATGTAAAGTTTATCTTTGAATATTTTTTTAATATGTATGTATTACCTTACAAATTTAATTAATATGAGACAGAAAGAATATTTATTTTGAAATAAAATAAAAAAATTAAAACATCATTTTGAGACGGCGAGTATACGATCATTGCATGGCCAAACTATGAATGGATTAGGGCACCATTTTGAATATGTTTTTATTATTCAAATGGTATAATTAGAGTTGCATATTTGTTGGGTCGGTTCAGTTTCAAAATTAATTGATTTGACTTATTAATTATCAATTTGTAGATATGTTAAATCGTTATAAAACTATAAGATATTGACTTATTATTTATTAGTTTGTCGGTTATTGATTATTATCGGTTTAAATGTTAAAATTTAATTAAAAAAATTCTTTATTGAAAATGACTTAGAAATAAGGTGAAAAAACAAATGAACAATACATATGAGTTGACAAATTACATTTTGCTCAAAATCAAATACTATCACTTTATAGAATAACTAAGAGTTTGAAACAATAAAAGTATGAAACTATCAAGAATTTTATATATCAAGTGGTATAAATATAATTATTTAATTTATTATTAAGTTATTGATAAATATGTTGATAAAAAATCTAAAATTATTAAAAATTAATAATTCAATAATAAAAAAATTAAACTATTATTAAAATTATTAAATTA